>LGRX02026621.1:0-63982 GCA_001247695.2 Cymbomonas tetramitiformis | reverse complement strand
TTTGGAGCCATCCGATTAGGCAGAATCTGTGCCAAATCTAGAAAATGAACGTCGCTGCCTGTGAAACGGAGCCCCTCGATATTAAGAAGCCAGCCGCTACCCCCACAGCCCTGTTTTCTTATAGGTGGGTCTTTACTGTATCCTGCTCAGAGCAACAGGTTTGCTGTGCTCCCTGTAGTTCCGTCAGATCAGTCAGCATCATTGGTGGCAGCACCCAGCAACAGCCAGTCAGCTCAGCAAAGGTTCCCTGAGGACGACCCCAGCAGCAGCAGCAGCGGTAACGAATCGTCGTTCAGTGAAAAATCAGTATCACCAGAGCGGGGGCGCAGATACCGCAGCAGCAGCAGTGGCGACAGTGAAGAGCGGAGCAGAGGGCGGCGAAGATTCAAGAAGAAGAAGAAGAAGAAGAAGAAGAAGTCCAAGAAGTCCAAGAAGCCCAAGAAGCGAAGCAAGTTCACAGCTGAGGAGAAGGGAAAGGCTAGGGCTGTAGCGGTTGAGGAGAACCGCCCCCTGACGCCAGAGATGGCGGCAAAAACCCTGCTGAAGGACAAGGCGCTTAGAGACCAGGCCTTCGAGTGTCTGCCTGCGGAGAGACAGCGGGCTATAGCCAGTGCGAAGGCTGCAGGAGAAGAAGTGCACTGGGAGCAAGAGGGGTGGGAAGCTATGATGGCTGCCCAGAGGACAGTGCTGCAGGAGAGGAGTACCCCTCACCCGTTGCCAGTGCGTTCCCCCACACCGAAGGACACAGACTTGGTGTGGTACGAACACACCAAAGCCTTACATCCAACGCTGAGTGAGGATGAGGCATGGCAGTTGGCGGTGCATAACCATTCTGGAGCCAGCACAGCGCAGACCTCGGGGACAGGAGGGGGAGTGTCGAGTTCAGTATCCTCAGCACAACCTTCGAGCTCGGAGACAGCAGCCTTGGAGGAGTGGAGATACCCCTCAGTTCCTATCACTGTGGAGCAAGGCATCCGTGACCACGTGAGGGTGCACAACTCGGGGGTGGAGGAAGCTACCGCCATTGCAGCGAAGTATTCCAACTTAGCTGTGAGTTATGGGCACGCAAAGAACCATAGAGTTCGCGAGACCCTGCCCAGCCCAGTGATGCAGCTCATAAGCGACACAGGTCACACGGTACCCGAAGGCGCAGGGTGTGTCCGGTGTGGTCGCTTACTGCGATCGCCCGAGGGCCAGGTCCGGGTCACCCCTGGATTAATCTGGGATGTGATGCTGGGTTCCAACCGGACCTGTGTGCAGGTGCCTCTTTGTCAGGAGTGCACCAAGCCCCCCTGGACAGGAGCCTTAGCTCAGCTGCCCATCATTCCCACGCCCGATGTGACAACGCCACAATCTCAGCCGCGGAGTACCAGCGATCGGCAGCCCCCGCCAGATCCAGACCCTCCGTTCCGTCCCGCAGAGACGCACCCGAGCAGGAACGTGGACCCTCGCCTTGCAGAGACGCGCCCGAGCAGGAACGTGGACCCCCACTACGGTCAGAGACCGATCCAGCACGATTGGAGCAGACACGGCTGAAGAAGCTGGAGGCAGAGGACAGACTCCTGAGTACCTTACGGAAGCTAAGGGAGCGCATCACTACGTACACGTGTCCTCTAGACCAGACAACGGGTGAGAAGTCATCTGGTCATCTGCTGCAGCCGTTAAAGCTTTTGATGATGGCGCTGCAAGATTACTTCAAGGAGCCGCAGGTGAAGAGGGCGCTGGCTACGAAGAAGATGGGCGAGGACGCCGAGGGGAGTGAAGCCACGGTCACCACTGTCTCTGAAGAATTGCGTTTGATCATCAGAGATAGGGTGGAAGGATCAGTCCAGGGGTTACTGAACCAGAAGGTACTGACCGGTCAGATGAATACGCTGGACGATCTGATCGGTACCCTCGCTCGATCTTGCATCAGCGACGCTCACCTTAGTATTCTGCCCAGCATGTTGTCACGGTCTCGGCAGGCCTCTGGCAGGAACGCAGGGAGGAACGCGCGAACCTTCCACCACTCCCTGATGGAAGCCTTTGAGCTGCTGGAGTCCCTGCACAAACACGGGGTCACTGGGCCAGTTAGCCGAGCCTCTCTACCCGGCATCTTCCTCAGCGGTCTGACACCTGAGCTGCATACGAGAGTGCACAAGGAGCTGCTAGGCAAAGTGGACTTCCATCAGGCGACAGGGCCAGCTGGGTGGGAAGCGGAGCTGCTTCGCAAATATGTGGAGCAGGCAACACTGGAGGAGCGTCGGGACCCGACAGGACTGAAGGCAACCAGGGACCAGTCCCCCTTCCCAATGGCTGCGCTGTTTGAGTGTCTGGACGAGCACATGGAGCAGCGTTACGCCCTACCGACAGCACCAGCAGAGGTGGAAGGCAGGCAGCTACCTGGATCGTCCACCTATACTGGCTGTAGGAAGTGCAAGTCCAAGGAGCACCTGGCAAGGGACTGTCCGCAGCAGCACGACCAGCAGACGAAGGTTGCGTGGGTGAAGTGCATTTGGGAAGAAGCTTTCGAGACCCTCGAGAACGCAGGTGCAAGCGAGGAGCTTATGGGGGACACGTTAGCAGTCATCGCGCATGAGAGGGGTTCAGATTTTGGCGAGGGAGAGGCCGCGGGGGCCAGTTCCTCTCCCGGTCGCAAGGCATAGGTCCCGGAGCCAGCAGGGGGAGCACTCCGCCCCTTGCTGAGGCTGACAGGAGCGGGACCAGACCCGTGGAGGAGGGGTCTGCGAGGGGACGGCACAGCCAGCCCTACCGGTGGAACACCCACTTCAGGGAAGATCACCGGATGAGGTATGGTCCGGGACCGGCCCAGAAGGCGACTGAGAAGATGAAGCGAGCGGTGAGGTGGCTGAAGAGATCCCATCCGGTCACGGTGGTGGCTCCGAGCGAGGCTGAACCAGAGGTACCACCAGCTCAAGCATCCACCCCTACAGAGGTACAGATCAGATTCCCCCTGTTTGGGCGAGGGAGCCAGGGACACCCTTGTATCAAAGGTGTGTACCAACGTGCGTTGCAGCCATCGGGCGCTAGACGGGTAAGGTTCAGAGAGGAGGCGACGCCCCGGCAACTCTTCGGACGCGCGCTGAGACGACGACTAGACCGCGCCAAACCGCCGCCACTGTCGCGAGCACAACAGCGAGTGCAACGTGACAGACCAGCAGCGTGGGAAGCAGCTAGGACACTGACGCGCAGGCGGCGGGAGGCAGAGGTGCATCAGCACAGGGTCAGGAGTGCTATGGTACGGGTGAAGGGCCGCATAGAGCACCTGAGGAAGATGGTGAAGGCGAGCAGGGAAACGGCAGCTGCCAGGCCAGCACCTTGGCCAGATGACCCAGTGCCGGAAGACTCCATTACCAGATCTGCCCGCTGGACTGCCCTGATAGCGGAGGCCGGCACTTACCACCTACCTGACGACAACTCCGACGAAGAACTGAACCCGCATGAAGTGGAGCCAGGTTTGCACAAACTGGCCAGTATCAGGCCTATACGAAATATCCGACAGTATACAAAGTCTTCCGATATCACCCTATGGTCCCAGTACCATATTCCCTGTAAGTGTTACTTGCATACTTGTGAGACGGGTTCAGTCCTCACAACCGAACATGGCAACAGGGCAACATTCGTCCCAGAAGATTAATAAAATCGGATGTATGTTAAGCGTCGGTCGTGAGTGATGAGCATACCCTACAGATCTGCAACCCTTGGGAAAGCTTTCCATAGGCATGTCATCCCTGTGCCTACCCTATGCCCGCCCTTGGGAACGCTCGGGAAAATCAGGAAATATTTTCCAAAGGCTTGGAAAGTTTTCCATAGGGTATTTCCATAGGGATACCCCCTTTTGGAGTTTCCATAGGGTTTCTATAGGGCTGTATGCCTATGGAAAAGGACGTTCCATAGGCATGGAAGGCCGTATAATCACCCTATGGAAAAGTAAACATTTCCATGGGATGACTATAGGCATAACCAGGACTATGGAAAACCCTATGGAAAATGTAAACCCTTCCATAGGGCGGCTATAGGCATAGGGGGCCGATGGAAAGCCCTATGGAAAATATAACTTTCCCGTACGCTTTCCATAGGCATGTCCAAGGGCGGGCGTAGGGCGGGCGTACGGATAGCGCACCTATGGAAACTTAGCGTATACTATGAGTTTTCCACAAGGTTTTCCATAGGGCGGGCATTACGATAGTACACCAATGGAAATGTACAATTCGCCCTGCGTATTCTCGGGAATAAAGTCGTAATTCCATAGGGCCTTCCATAGGGATGCCATAGGTACGGTAGGCCTATGGAAACGTATAATTCACTCTGCGTATTCTCGGGAATATCAACGTAATTCCATAGGGCTTTCCATAGGGTCCCCATAGGGATAGTATACCTATGGAAATATACAATTCATTCTGCGTATTCTCGGTCAATAAAGACGTAATTCCATAGGGGTTTCCATAGGGTTAGCTATAGGGATAACACAGGGTGCACCATGCCGTAGGTATACTCCTGATACAGGTGGCAAAGTCGATACCTATAGTATCCATATGGAATACGTTTCCACACGTATACCGTACGTATGGAACCGAGTTCCATAGGTATAGCCAGCCTATGGAATGAGCTTTCCCAGGGGTGAGCCACCCAGTGGAAAGGTCTTCCGTAGGTATACCATCCGTATGGAAACATGTTTCCCAAGGGATACCGTACCTGTGAAAGGGTTTCCATAGGTATAACCATTCAGGTTTCATAGGGTGAGCATAGGGTGATGATTCATGATATATCCAGGCTTTCCATAGGGCTTTTACTACATATATACATATTAATATACAGAATAATTCCATCTATGAAATGAACAAGTTATTCGTCATGTAAGTCGCCCACAAAATCTACATGCCTATCTAATATGAGCATCATCTTGTCTTTATCATATCTCCATGGTGGATCATTGAAACCGAGTTTGTGCTCGCCGAGATAATATACCAACCTATTTGCATCGGGTCGTCCAGCTGGAATTCTCTTGGTCGTGATGAACCGGTCAAAGTTCCATGGAATGGGTACAATGCACACCAAGCACTCAATCTCAAATGCTTGGATGAAAACCTCGGAAAGGTCCCATGGCAAGTCCGACCTCAACATCATATTGTTCGCCACGGTATCTTGAAATGCTGCCTTCAATGGAAACCATCTTACTTTGAGGAAAACCAATTGTTTCCTGCCAACCGGGATGCTATAAATTTTCAGAAGCTCGCCGTACCCGCAACACATACTTTCCAAAGGGTGAGCATAGGGTGGGCACAGGGTGGACATAGGGCGGCTATAGGGCGGACACAGAGTGGGAAAGCTTAACTCGTAATCATAGGGAGGGTGTAGGGTGGTCATAGGGTGGGCACAGGGTGAGCATACGCATGATCTATGATATATGTTACGGTATAGGGATGTTGTAGGGCGAACACAGGGTAGGCATAGGGCCAATATAGGGCGAACATAGGGTGGGCATCGGATGAACGACCTGTCTTCATGGGCATTCAATCCATTTACTGGGGTATCAAAGATTGCCTTTATGTATCGTTGACAGGTGGTGAGGTGGCGGTCGGCGGATCGCGTACGAAAAGTGTCTCGTCCGACTTTCACGTGCCGACTCTTCATCACACCGTCCATGTAGACATAACAACGCTCCTTGGTACTCAAAGGACGACATTCCCTCGTCAACCGGTTCAACCGCCATGTCTCCAGATCTTGGATGACGGGTCGTGGCATGATCCGCCGTTCTCTCAAACTCAATCGCTTCCATTCAGCGAGTTTGGTGTCAAAGTCGTTTTGCAGGAGCTGGGCCCATGGGCAATTCGTGCGCATATACTTCCGTATACCTTTTATGTCACCTGTGGGTGATCAATGGGTGGGCATAAGATGGTTACGAATTTCAAAGGGTGGGCATAGGGGAGGCATAGGGTGAGCACAGGGATGGAATATTTCTTTTCAGCTCCAAGGGTGGGCATAGGGCGGGCATATGGCGGGAAAGATTTCCATTGGGTGGGCACAGGGCGGACATCTACTGCAAAGGCATCTAAGGCACTGCGTACCTTCATCCAAGGTTATCGGTGTTTGCTTGCCAATCACCTCCACTCGTCGCTTTTGTGGCCCAGTGTATGGTGCAACCTTCTCATTAGATATTGAAGCATATATGCCACGGACTAGCATCAGCTGTTTTTCTAGCATCTGACCTGCGACATACATAACACATAAACAAACGTACAGTGCAGCCAAACGTTTCCATACCTATGTTCTCCCTATGGAAGAAGCTTTCCATAGGCACGGTATACGTACGGAACCGATACATAGTAAAGGCATAGGGTAAACATAGGGTGGGCATAAGGTGGGCATAGGGCGGGAAACTTTGAGATTCCCATTCCCTATGGTGATCACAGGGATAGCATAGGGCGGACGTAGGGTGAACATAGGGTGAGTCTAGGTATACATACCGTTCATGTGAAACGTAGTCACAACCGGCAGATCGTCGTTCTCCGCGGGTGTAGTTATCTTCCATGATACCAAGAGCTCGGCCATCTCTGGTATCAAATATAGCATCGGCAGGAGTTCGTCCAAGCGCCAAAACCTAAATACCTTGTACGGCTTTCCCGGAATAAGCCGTCCGTTACGTCGAGAGCTGGGGTGACACCGAAGTTTGTGGCAATGGAGGCACTGGGTAAGGTCGTCATGCCGGCCCGGAGTGAAGATCATGCATTCATTCCTGCAAACGTCGGCGGTATGGTACGGCAGGGCAAAATCCTTCCACATAGACAAAGCTTGTTTGAAGGAGGTCGGGAAACCATTTCCGTCTCTGATTGCCGATGATGTCAACGTTGCCAATCACCGTTTGCCGCATGAGATTGAAGATTTGATCAAACATGGATTGGGTAGCATTGTGCTCGGATTTCGTTTCCAGCAGATCAATGACAAGACGATGCATTGTTGAAACCTTCTCGGCATAGACGTGATCAACGACCTGTGAAATCACGAGAGGCATCCCCAACTTTACAGGAACTGCAAAATAAAAAAAAGGCATTTCCCTCCGCATGTCCACCCTATGCCCGTCCTATGCCCACCCTATGCCGACCCTATGGAAACATCCAATGCTTTCCATAGGCATGCCTACCCAGTGAACCACCTATACCCGCCCTTGGGAATGCTCAGGCCCACCCTATGGAAACATTCCATGTTTTCCCAACCTATGCCCGCCCAATGCCCGCCCTATGCCCACCCACTGGAAACGTCCAATGCTTTCCATAGGCATACTTACCCAGCGCTCTACCTACACCCGCCTCTGGGAATGCCTGTTCCCACCCTATGGAAACGTTCAACGATTTCCCAACCTATGCCCACCTGTTGGCATACGTACGCCCACCCTTGGGAAATACAGAAAGAGGGGTACCTCTTGGTTATCCATATCCTCATCGTTGGCAGCAGGACTTAGGAGACGGGCACAATGTTCTTCCAGCTTTCTCAAATGATCCTGGAGAATTTCGTCCGCTTCTGCATTGGCATCTTCCATGTCATCATCACCTCCAAGGGAACCACCATCACCACCATTACGGTCACCCCCGTCATCACTTGAAGTATCGTCTTCACTACTACTTTCCCCCATGTATACCGCTCCTTGCCATCTCTTGTATAGCTTCGTATGTCGTTGTATCGTTCGAAGAGGTTTTTCAACTTGTAGTCGGCACACGGTGCAAGGACATGGTGGCATGTCGACCCCGTGGTTGTTTAATACTGGCCCACAACACACCATCCATACCAGCACGCATGACTACTTGGAACCGTTGCTTCCTTTTTAACTTTTCATTTGCTAGGCATAGGGTGATCATGAGGTGGTCATAGGGTGGGCGTAGGGTGGGCATAGGCATGGAAACAATACGATGTGTTCCATAGGGCGGTCCGCCCAATGACATCCCTATGGAAGGTGTTCAATACCTTCCATACCATGAACGTAGGGTGGACATAGGGTGGACATACGTTAGGAATGCTGTATTCTGGTTCCATAGGGATGCCCACCCTATACAACCTATGGGAAAATAACTTGAATTTTCCATAGGGATATTGGGTTGATATTCTATGAACGGTCGAGGTGTTAACCCTATAATAGTGGCGTCCGTAGGGCTGGAAATAATTACACAGGGATGGAAAACCCCTATGTAAAACCTATGGGAACGCATTTCCATTGGCTTTCCATAGGGCAAAAACCTTTCCATAGGGCACTTTTAAATCCCCTATCTCAAAATCGTATGGAATGGCTCTGGAAAATTTGCCACAGGCCCCAATGGAAATCGTTTCCACAGGGTGATCATAGGTTGGCTCACCCCATTTTCGGGATTCCATAGGTAATTTATAGGGATGGAATCAAAAAAATGAAAAATAGGGCAGGGTAAAACAGGCCCTTTTTGGACTCTACAACAGCAACACGCCGCACTTGGAAAATGCCTATGGAAAATGCAGAATTACACTGTTAAGGAATGCCACAGAGATCATCCCTATGATTGTGGCGTCCATACCTGTGGAATGGCCTGGAAACAGGTTAAAAAACATCACCAATGTACCCTATGGAAAATCCGGAGCCTGTGGAAAAAGTGGTGTGCCCTATGGGAAATCCAGAGCCTATCCCTATGGAAACCCCTATGGAAGACCCCCTACCGCCGCCAAAAACCCCCCAAATAAAATGAGCTTGTTCGATCACCCCCAAGAAAACAAACCATTTGTTCACTGACGAGGGGGGCAAAAAAACAAAATTGCGGCCTGTATGCGCTGTTTTGGCTAGTCGAGATTTTATTTCTGGAACTTCAAAAAAATCGGGATCTCATAGGTTCGATTGAGACTGAGAACGACGGCCACCTCTAGACCATTACGAAGGGTTGATTACATTTAATCCCAGTTTAAATTTTATAAGTCGATTATCTCCGATGCAATGTCACTGAGAGTCTGAGACATCGCATCGTCATCATCGTCGTCATCGTCGATCGTGCTCGCATGACGAGTCGATCCGATGTGACTTCTGAACGGCAAAGTTTTTGAGCACTTCGATTTTTCTGAACGGTCAAGTTCAAACTCACGTTATTGCACTCTTCACAGTTCGCCGTCAGCAATGTTGCAGCAGCCTCGCCAGTGAGTTGCGTGCTGTGATATTTTTAATTCTCACAGGTTGCAATATGGCACTGGTTTGCAGTGCATGTTTTGGTTATGCGTGTGTATTATTTTGTGTGTGCTTCGCGCGCTCATACTTGGCATGCGTGAAACTTTGACTAGGAGTGAACGGGAAATTCCCGCGAGTCCTTTGCACTCGAAATAGTTGGTTCAAATCCAACTCACTCCACATCCCCCTTTTACTTTCCTTTGCTTCTTTCGTTGACGACTGCTATTTTCTTTCTTCTTTACTAAACGTTAGTTGGTTGGTTTCGTTTTTCAGATCCGCTGAAAACGTTCGCGTGGCGAAGTCATATTAGGTTTTCATCTCGCGTTCATATTCGCATTTATTTGAGGTTGCTCGGTTGTTAATTATGTTTTCAATAACGGTTTATTTTGTGCGTTTCCGCTTTTTACTAAGTGTTGGCTCTTTACTTTCCTTTTCAGATTGGCTGTTTTCGAGGAGGGCGAAATGGAGGAAATCGACCGCCTCGAGTACAACGTCAACTTCAAGCATCCCTTCAAACATTCTAGGTTGATAAGTCCTTTATGTTTTCAATAGAATATTCTTTTGTGCGTTTCCGCTTTTTTACTAAGTGTTGGCTCTTTACTTTCCATTTTAGATCGGTTGTTTTGGAGCGAAGCGAGATGGAGAAAATCGACGGCCTCGAGTACAACGTCAACGTTTAGGTTGGCATCTTGTAAATAGAAAGAGCACGAGAAGAACATTATTTTGCGTATTGTAAATAGAAAGTGCACGAGTAGAACATTATTTTGTGTATTCGTTGGTATGATAAAATTTGATAGTCCCATTCGTATTCCTTTCTGCCTAGCCAGATACATGTTAATCGTAGTAAAGATGCTCGAGTATTTTGTTTATCTCGCACAGTGGAAACATAGTGAACACACTGCATGTTGCTAATGTGCAATATGTATGCTACACAGTCAGTGCTACACGTACAGTATCCCTATACTGCCCCACTACTGTGCCTATGGAAAGTAAATATTAATTAAGTTCCATACGTATAGCATCCCGATATTATCCCTATATCGTGCCTATGGAAACCATATATATTTACTGGTTCCATACCTATACTATGCCTATAGTAAATAGTTTCCATACGGATAACATACGTAGGGAAAGATGTTTTCCATACCTATAATATACGGTTTTCATACGCATGGTATCCCTGGGGAAAAAGCTTTCCGTAGGTATAGTACACCTGCGGAAAATGCTCTCCATAAGTATAATAACCGTATGGAATATGAATTCCATAGGGCGGGTCACCCTACGGAAAGCGTTTCCATAGGTATACTCCTGATGCTGTTAACGGAATCATACGTATAATATCCGTATGGAATACCTTTCCATAAGTATACAGCACGTATGGAATTGTGTTTCCATAGGTATAGCCATCCTATGGAACAATCTTTCCCAAAGGTGAGCCACCCAGTGGAAAACCTTTCCATAAGTATGTCGGCCGTATGGAAACCTATTTCCCAAGGGACGCTAAGTGTATGGGCCCGTCTTCCGTACGCATAATGTCCGTATGGAAAGATCTTTCCCAGGGGATACCATACCTGTGGAAAACGTTCCATAGGTATATCGACCGTATGGAAGATTGCTTCCCAAGGGATACTACGCCTATGGAATTCGCTTCCATAGGTACACCGTCCGTATGGAAACAAGTTTCCCAAGGGGTACCATGCCTGGGGAAAAGATTTCCATAGGTATGACCTATTAGGTTCCATAGGGCCAGCATAGGGTTATCATAGGGATGGAACAGATCCGTGTGTTTTTCCACAGGGTTTTCCATACGGCTTTCCATAGGAAGGCTATAGGGATGACATAGGTACGGAAAGCGCTTGATATTCCAGGACTTTCCATTGGGTTTCCATAGGGTTTTCCATACGATATTTTCCATACGATTCCTTCCATCCCTATGGAAAACGTTCCATAGGTATGGACGCCACAATCATCCCTATGGAATGCCTTGGAAAACCCTATGGAAAGCACAATCACCCTATGGAATGCCCTGGAAAATAATGAAAACCTTCCCAAGGGTGAGTATAGGGATGGAAACTCAAAATTTTTGTTTTCGAGATAACCTCCAGTATCCATTTTCCCTTTTCCATAGGGCTTTTCCATAGGGTTTTCACCCGTTTCCATGCCTATGGAAAGCTTTCCCAAGGGTTGCAGATCTGTAGGGATACGACACTTGCTATACGGTAGCATGTTGTATATAGTATGATGATCACCTTTCATCTTAACTCTCACTTCTCAATTCTCACCTCCCACCTCTCACCTCTCACCTGCCTCCCCTCTCTCACATCGCACCTCTCACCTCTCACTGCCTCCCCTCTCTCACATCGCACCTCTCACCTCCACCTCGCACCTCCACCTCGCACCTCACCTCGCACCTCGCACCTCGCACCTCGCACCTCGCACCTCGCACCTCGCACCTCTCACCTCTCCACCTCTCACCCCATCACACCTCGCACACCTCGGATCGTCCCCCTCTCATCTCCCGCCTCTCATGCTCCAATCATCTTTCTATCATTATATATTATTATTCAATTCAAAATCCTGTAATGAATGGCCACAGCCTGTGATGAATGGATGAGCGCACATGCACTCATTCGACGACGACGAAGTGGCATAATTACACGCCCATTGATCGACACATTTTTTTGCGCACAGATAGGACATTGTGAGACGGGCCATCTTACTAGGCTTGTCGATTTAGGGGATCTCCACTAGGCCATCTGATCCGCGTACTTCGATCATCTGAAAGATTCGGTATTATTGCTGAGCACTTCCCGCCGTTCCCCTCCCCTCCCCCTCCTCGCCTCATCGCGCTCGCGCCACCCCCATCATACGGGGATTGCTAATGGGCCGGTGGGCCGGCCGGCCGGGACACGGCCCACTGGCCGGCCGGCCCACCGGCCCAAGGTTGCGCAAAAATGAAAAAGACGCTGAATTAGGGATCGCCATACTTAAGCCCACACTTAAGGATGTAACTCGGTAAAATAAGTTTTCCCATACTTAACATATTACACCGTGTCAACGTCATATCCTCGGTTTGACCCCTCCCCCCGCCCCCCCAAAAAAAAATATGAATTTCCTAGGATGGACCAATGGGATGGACCATAATATTACAGATACATATAACAAAATTCGCAGAACAAGGCCGTTCGTATACACGATCATAAACGAATTCGTTGTCATCAGCGTCATAGTCGACGAGGTTGCGAAACCAACAGTTGCATGTGGAGGTCTCACCTGTGCTGGAGGTGGACCTGTGGAGATGGGTTGCTCGTGAGCGAACGCGGAAAATGAAACGCGAAAACGTGGCGGCCAGTCTTTTAAGTACATTATTCTAGGACGGATCGAGCCTTAACTATAACTGAGGGTTGACAATCGTATCACACGTGAGTCAGGGGGCCGGACCTAGGGACAAGCCTTCATAATCGTATGCGATTGCCAACCGTGAGTCAGGGGGCTGGACCTAGCGCCCAGGATTCACAATCGTATACGATGGTCACACATGTCAGAACTGTGTCGGAGGTCTCTCTAAGATTTATTGTTATCAAAGTGGCTTGACAGACTCAAGACTCAGACCCAAAAAAAGCCTGCAACCATGAATAACCCAAAATAAAAAATGAATGGGGCAAACCGGTGCTAAATTTTTCGAAGAATGTGTATATGGAGAATGCGTTCCGCGCATAATATAGTGAAGTTCAAAAAAGTTTCACAATCGTATACGATTGTCATAGCTGTATTTTCTGCAGACTCAAGACTCGGACCCAAAAAAAAGCCTGCAACCATGGATAACCCAAAATCAAAAATGAATGGGGCAAACCGGTGCTAAATATTTCGAAGAATGTGTATTTGGAGAATGCATTCCGCACATAATATAGTGAAGTTCAAAATGGTAATAGAAAGGGGGTTGCTCTGTTGCTCAGGCGGAGACACACCGTTGACAATCGTATACGATTGTGAAGGCTGGTCCCTAGCTCAAGCTGAGACTCACTCTTGACAATCGTATACGATTGTCAAGGCTGGGCCATAGTTCAGGCGGAGACTCACTCGCGACAATCGTGTACGATTGTCAAGGCTGGGACATAGTTCAGGCGGAGACTCGCCGTTGACAATCGTATACGATTGTCAACCCTGACTCGATCCGTCCTAGAAAAGAATGTACATACATAAAAAGCTTGCAATCCTGTTTTCGCGTTTCATTTTTCGCTTTTGCTCACCAGCAACCCACCTCCACAATCGCGTGGAATAATGCAGGACTAGATGGACGCTCATGGGCAATCACCATTGGGTCTGATACACCGATGTGGCATGCGTTATTTATTTATGGGAAACGTTATTTTATCGCGTTACATCCTTAAGTGCGGGCTTAAGTATGGCGATCCCTAATTCGGCGTTTTCTTTTTTCATTTTTGCGCCGGCCAGTGGGCCGTGTCCCGGCCGGCCGGCCGGCGTGACCATCGTCCGACTTTCTGTCCCACTATCCTATCCCCATAACCCCCCGCTTCTCAGCATTCGTTATTGCCATTGCCAATTCCCCAACTCCTTGAGCTGGTGGTCCTGTTCATCACACAATTACAATTGTCAGTTGGCAGTTGGCAATTGCAAATTGTCAATTACAATTAAAACAGAGCGCGCATCGCGACGGCGCGCCCGCTCTCCCCCCCCTTCCGCGCACCATCGCGTCGCGTCGCCCGTCCAATTCGATGGTTATTGGAAGTCGCGATGCCTCAACAATCATGCAGTCGGAAGTCATCACGCGCGAATCGTGACGGCGTTATCAATTCGCGTCGCCCGTCCGATTCGGTTTTGGATGCGATTCGTTTCTTAAACCCGATTGGCCAGTCGATGGTACCACGGTGAAAATATCCGTTCCCAAAATCACACGGAAGTCGAGCACCGGTGGGCGAGATTAGTACTCTGGTCGGGGACGACAGGGACAGCGCAGTCAAACATTTTCGATTCGCGCCCCACATGGATCATCGCGCGCGCCCCCCGCCTCAATCACGCGCGCACCCTTCCTTTCTCACGTCGGGAGGAGTCCCATCATTGCGGGCACCCCCCATCATCACGCGCGCGTCACCCCATCATCGTGCGCGCATGAATGCATGATCGTTTGCGTCACTTACGCGCGATGATGCCCACATGCGACACGGGTTCGTACAGCATGCGCCTCGATATAATTATGCATGCAGACCGTCGCGCGAGGGGATGCGCTGACCATTCGTTATTGACAATGCGTGCATGCGCCCGACCGATGAATGCGCGACGATACGCCGGACATGCATGCACATAACCGCGCGCATGAATGCATCGAGCATTCGTTACGCGCTTGGAATGTGCACATGCGCCATATCCACACGCGTACGCGATACGTCGATGTGTGCATGCGCACATCAACCGCGCAGCGCACACATGGATGCATTACTAGCATGCTATAGAGTGTACACGATATTTACAATACTTTATTAATCGTGACGGAACCGCCCAACATTGTCGTAGCATCAATTGGTCGACGCCGCGTATGGGGAGAGGCGGGGCGTAACTATGACGATACGCTTGGGGGAGCGGAAGGTGGTGCGTGGTGGCGAAGCACACGGTTACATACATTTCTTCGATGATCATATGTTATGATTAATGTATTATATTACCTCACCGTACACAAACTGTATGTAAACATGCTTCATACGCATGAGATGACCCGAATCCCCTTTACGCGGGATGTATGCGTCCCGATATTTTCCGGGGCCCGCTGTATAGTGGGTGCACCATGTTATATTTAAACTGCTCAGGCCACATCCTTGGCTCCGGCGCATAATAGATTATCAAATTATATGACCGCGGCCGTAGATAGCGAGCCCGAGCGGAATGCCGGCGAAGCCGGCACGACGTGAAGGGAGAAGCGGAGGCAATGGCCTTCCCACCGTTCTCCACGCGTGGGTGGCGTCGTGGTACATACACGCGACTGTTGTGGCACTGTCATCGTTAGCGTCTGGCGATCGTGAGATGGAACATTCGACTGTATCGCCCGTTAGGATTCGAGCTTTGCCGCTGCTGCTGCTGCTGCTGCTGATTGACTAAGTAAGTAAGTAATTTACTTCATGCCAAGACGATAAATGTCAGAGGTCTAGGCGGATCGATCCCAAAAAGAGATCTCCACTAGGCCATCTGACCGTAGGATCATGTGCGCGACAGTGCTTCGCTTTTTGCATCCCAACATGTCATGCCATAACGCGAGGGTGGCGTCGCGATAAATGTACGCGACTGCAGTGGCACTGTCATCGTTAGCGTCTGGCGATTGTGAGATCGGAAGTTCGTCTGTGTCGCCCGTTGGGATTCGCGTTTTGCTGCTGCTGCTGCTGCTGATTAAGTAAGTAAGGTGCTGCTGCTGCTGCTGCTGCTGCTGCTGCTGCTGCCGATTGACTACTAGGCGCTGTCGATCACAAATATGCGATCTCCACTAGGCGTCGATCTTTTTGGACAGTACGATTAATTACCATGCGATGTTAACATGGATATCGCCATTGCATCATATGACCGCAGGATCATGTGCGCGACAGTGCTTTGCTTTTTGCTTCCCAGCATGCCATGCCATAACGCGTGGGTGGCGTCGTGGTACATACACGCGACTGTTGTGGCAATGTCATCGTTAGCGTCTGGCGATCGTGAGATGGAACATTCGACTGTATCGCCCGTTGGGATTCGAGCTTTGCTGCTGCTGCTGCTGATTGACTAAGGTAAGGTAAGTAAGTAAGTAAGGTAATTCACTTGATGCCAAGACGATAAAGGTCAGAGGTATGTAAGGTAAGTAAGTAAGGTAATTCACTTGATGCCAAGACGATTCAAAGCCTGCGGCGCAACCCTAGGTCCTCCAGGATGCAGGAGGGTATGGAGGATATGGGGAATGGAGCCCCTTCATGGTGGTCAATGGAGGTTAAAGGGGGCATATAACGTAGTTTATCAAAATAAATATAAAGGAGAATAATAATAATAATAATAGTCATTTCAAATTAGTATTTATTAAATACTAATTAATAAATAATTAATTCGACCGTTTTTTTTGCGTATAATAGATTGCACATATTTACGAGGTCCAAAATCTCTTCACCGAAGCATGTCATCGGGTGATTACACAATTTTAATGGTTCGGCTTGAACTAACAGTCAACAACTCATTTTGCATTTCGTTGCCTTGTAGGTACTGAGTGCACTATTTGTTATTTACATTTGCGAACTTAATAGACCGAATGTAAACCTGCTGCTTTGTATGCGACGCCTGGTTTGTAGAAGCGATCTAAAGTTTGCTTTCATGTTTGAAATAGAGCTTCACTCACGGGTTGAGAAGTGGCAGCAGCAGGTGGATGATCAGTAGTGTGCAGACGACACAGACGACGTTTATGAATAATTCGCCGACAATTGGATTTGGTTTATTATATATGTTCTGGTCTCTGGCACATTGCTTTGTTGAATGAATGTAACATTGAATACTGGCGGTTACTCTGGGTGTGAATGTCTATTATAAGTTGGCATCGTGGAGGTAGAATGCGGTTGGTGTGTGCGCTATAGACAAACATATAGGGCGTCAGTGTATGACAATATATCCACAGGGAGTGCGCTGATGTTATTTAATTGAGGTGTACGCGTTATTATCATGATTGGATTGCTCAGTTGGTTTGTGATATGCAATATGATAAGGTGATTGATTTTGCATCGGATATAACAAATTACATTATTACTTCAAAGCAAGGCATTTTTTTGTCGTCAAAAAGTACCAGCATTATGTACCCATGTAGCAATGCATGAAATTGAAGAAAAAAATGCATGAAATGCATAAAAAGAAATGCATGAAATCGTATCAATCGGTCTTATCATCCAGAATCTGAGCAGTGATGTGTTTTCTAGATGTGGGGGAGTCTCGTTCCGTGAATTTGAATGCGTGCTCTCGGCTTGAATAATCTGCATATGTCAGCCTCAAAGATAGTGTCTAACCAAACGTTTTGGTACCACAATCATGGAATGGCCCATGTCCACATCAGAAAATGACTTAGAGCTTACCAACGCGACGGCAATGCGTTATGTATATATTCGTTGGGAATATCTTTGACTTTTTATTTTTGGCCAGCTGTTGTTTTGGCACCTAAATGATTAATAATGACGTGGCATTTAGATACCGACGTATACATGCACTTGTATTTCCATATTTATCGGTATTCTATGTCCGGCTGCTGTTGCCACCACCAGCTATTCGCTACTAAAGAGCTAAATCCGATTCAAAGTCGAGCTTTCAAAGTGCGCAGCTGCATTCGTTTTGCCATTGTGAGAAATCAGAATGGGCTTTGTGATATCTGTGCGATCATGCATGATCGAGGACAATACTTCTCGCGCTTGATCAAATGAGACTGTTTCGTAGAGATTGCGGATTTCAGTGATTACACCACGTCGCATATTCGCCCTTAACACCGGCACACATGGCACCCCAAGGGGGTCGAAATGACCAAGTTGGGAGTTTGGGTATTGCCCGCGAAAATCTCCAATGTATTGTAGTGATGTTAATATATATTTTACCTAATTTGATGTTGATAGAAACGATGGCGAAGTCCATTTTGGCTCAATCAAATGCATTTGGTGTGCAGCACATGGACAACTAAGGGGGGTGACTGACTTATGACTTAGGGTTTGAGCGTATTGGCACCCAAAACGTGTGTGAAGCGTGCTTATTGGTAATATGCGAGTGCTAACGTTATTATATATGCATGTACAAAAGCTTTAGGTACAACAAAAAGTCCTAGGGGTGTTAAAACCTCAAATTGGATCACAGGTTATGTTATTCGTTAAACGCGTAAATCTTGTTATTATACCGAAAATTAACCTATTCAAGCCTACTTCTACAACAAGTGCATATATCACATACTATTTTCTATCCTTTGAAGCCTTTTAAACACAAGGCAGCCTGCTGCATCTTGGGATCGGTTATCCGACCGTTATTAGGCCTTACAATGAACAGCAAGCAGGGTGCAACGGATGCTACATGACATGATTGTGCACTCGCAAGCGCCTCCCTCACACGCAGAGGGAGCGCAACACTAAATATACACGTTATGCAGGTGCTTATTTATTTATTTATTTACTAAGTGCTTCACTCGGGCATCTCTACGTATGTTGCCTACGGAACCGACGGCGATGTCACCCCGTACGGTTGCCGTCGGTTCCGGCTATCCCCCCCCCCTCAGGAACTGTTGGGATTTTAACCCAAGCTGAGCGGGGTTAGCCCCAATACTCAGGCTACAGTCCCGTAAAATAACACTCTGGTTTGGCGCACCTTCCCGAGCTCATCGTTCCCTGACTGCGTGCTGAATCCTGCAACACGCAGTCAGGGTTACACATACTTTCCCTATCGATATTGCAGCAAACGGGTTGGCGCTTTCCCTTCTATTATGGAGTTGCAGTCGGTCGCCACTCCTTCCACAAGCGGTTGACTTTTCGCTCTTCACCTGTGGCACTTGCATCCCCGCTCCCCACCCACGGCACTGTTGGGAATTCAACCCAAGCTGAGTGGGGTTCGCCCCAACACGCAATCTGCAGCCCCAAATATACGGTCAGACGCAAGGACGAAAACTGTGCAAAAATATGCATACACAAGGAAGCCTTTGGGTCAAGGAAGCCACACTAAGGTAAATACATGAGCCCCGCAGGCTGCAGCGAGCTTGCTGCCCCCTCAGAACGATTTTCGCTGGGCCGAGGCTCATCTTTTCTAGCCTGCAAAAAGCGCATAGTAGAAGTTATCTTGATGAAAAAAAACTCAGCTGCTCACCAGCCGAGACCAACCCGCGGAGAAAAATATTCCTTTATCATATTATCTGAGGAGTTTTTTTCGAACTTGCCAGGCTCATCTGCAGACAATAAAGCACACACGAGTTAGAGGGTGGAGCAGGGGTGATTAAACCCGAGGACACACAGGTCCCACTAGAGGAATCTCCTCTGGACGCGCTGCTCCCTATAGGGAAGACGAAAAACCCTTCCTGTGAGGTCGAAAAAGCTTGTCACAAAGTTTGACGTCAAGCGATGCAAGCTAGAGAACACCATAACGGGTTGAGTGCATGAGCAGAAAATTGGGGCTTGCAGGATGAACCTGGAGCCACCTGCGAAAACGGTCAAGTTCTATGAACTGAGACCCAAACTCAAAATTCGAAAACATAGAAACTTTTCGAAAGCAGGTGAATGAAAAATTGAGCGAAGCGTCCCAGATCTCTATGTTTTCGAATCTTAGAAAATCTGGACAGCGTGAATAAAATAAACAGTCCGTGGACTTATATCCGGAAGCCCGGCTGACTACTATCAGGTCAAACTGTAGTCTGTGAGCTGCTCAGCGCTTGTTCAAACTCAAAAATGTTTTTCAACATCTTAAAAACACAATTTTGTTTGTCGGCTGCCTTGGTGTGCCACGTAGGACGACTGTGGGCGTCCGCGCTGGGGGTCTGCCAAGGTCCGTTTTAGGCGTGTCAATAACAATGCAAATGTCGGTAAAAGCGACGCGCCAACTTGGTCATTCGCGGGTATGACGGGGTGCCATGTGCAGGTGCATCGGATCACGGTGAAACAACTTCGGATCCGGATTTTGTTGCACGGTTCCATCTGGAGAGTATGTCAAGCATTGTAGGCAATAAATATCTCGCTGGAAATGAACAGCCAAGGCTTTCAATGCAAAATCACCTGCGGCAAGAACAAACATAAACCGAAATCCCACTTGGATTTAATGTTCATTGTAATGTTGAGGTCATATTTCTACCCATATGTTTGCAAATTTGATTGTGTATCTATGAAAGGGAGTTGTGGCCATGGATGGACATACACTGCAACAACATCTAGGTACAGCTACGTACCGGCATATCGATATGCAGTGGTGTTCGGAATGAATTGATCATCTTGCGTGTTGTCAATGATGGCTTTGAGTTCGTCGGAACTATAGCTGATGCCCGGAGTAACGCGCCAAATTTCTCCATATTCTCTCAACACCTGAGCCGCTTGGGATCGAAGTTTGGAAGCATTGCGTAAATCATTGCCAACATCTGTCAATCCGGCGGCATGTGCGACCGCATAAAAGCAACAATTTCCATCGCCCTTAATCCGTTTCACTGTATGGTGTAGACTAACGAGCTGGCCTTGAGTGGTGTTGAGATCCCGCTGGAAATGCAATGACGATCGCCGTACTTGTTGTCCGCCAGTCGCTGGTCAACATTCGATCATTTTGGTATTCAGTTTCCAACATTCGCATGAACATGTACATGATATGTGCATGGCCGTTGTAACTATCTATGATTCGCATACAAATACACAACACTTCAATTGAATGAAAAGTCTGATGGATTTCAATGAGGGCATGGGCTGAGGAGTTCACAGCATCTTTTCATATGTGGATTTGCATATCATATGCATTTGCGGCAGCCATTTGGGTGCTAGGGGGTAAAGGGCGCATGGCGTGTGGGAAACGGGTGCAGCATGCAGTGCTGCATTGTGTATTGGTGTGAGAACGATGCAATGGGGTAGGGCAGAGGTAAGGGGTGATTTGATCTATTCACTGATGACTATACCCGCAGTTGTACAAGTGTTTAAGACACCGAAGCTGATATGATCACCTGATTGCATGGCAGACTTTGCAGGTACATCTTTAACGGGCGCTGATGAATCTGATGGAGCCGCACCTATGATTCCCACACAAGTACACAAAGCTTTTAAGTGTATGAAGGGCTGACGGAACTCAGGAATGTATGTGTGCTTGAGACACCAAAACGTGTGTGCTCACCTGATAGGATAGCTGCAATGTGTGATGGTGCATTTCCGACGGGCGCTGATGAATCCGATGGAGTTGCATCTATTTTGATTCACACACAAATTCACAACACTTCAATTAGATGAAAGAAGATACGTGGATTTCAGTATATTTGCTAGTACATCACAGTGATCATGATGATCTGTATATTGCGAGCGCCGGTGTCGTTGTGAACAATGCCTATACATATTACATGCATTGAAGTAAGGATTACTTTCAGAAGTGGATTCGCATATCATATGCATTTGCGGCGGCCATTTGGGTGCTAGGGAGTAATGGGCGCATGCTATATGGGAGGCGGGTGTAGCATGCAGTACTGCATGGTTCATGACCCTTGCAGTGCTGATGGAGGATATTGAGTGGTGACAGTGCGTGCATGCATTCATCAAGGGGCATGGGCCGAGGATTTCATAGCACTTTACAGAAGTGGATTTGCGTATCATATGCATTTGCAGCGGCCATTTAGGTGCTAGAAGGGCAAAGAGGTAATGTAATTGACATTAGGCCAAGAATATATAAGTCAAAGAATGTATATGACTACAGCTAATGGTGTAGTCATCAATAATAATTTGAAATGACTATCAAAATAAGAGGTGAACTTCGATCCACATTCTGATGACTACACCAATGGTTGAATATAAATTTGAAGTACAAAATCTGATGTGCTCACCTGATGGTATGTAACGTGTAACGTGTGATTGTATATATGCAACGGGCATTGATGCGCCCGGTGCAGCTGCATCTGTGATTACCACACAAGAAAACAACCTATAATTGAATGAATTGTCTGAATAATCTCATGGATGGTATTGGTGATGGTGAAGCTCACCAAACCTAGGGGAAGTGGAGGTATGGAAAATTGAATTTCAAAGAATTTGGGTATGAACGGTATCAAATCTGAAGCCGATCTCAAGTATATGCATGATTATAACACAAAATCTTGTGTAATCACCTGATGGTGCCACCGGGTGTGGTTGCTGGTGAACAATGGCCGATGGTGATTCCGATGTAGCCACGCCTATGACTTCCACACAAGCACATACATATGTTAGTGGATGAATATGCTAATGGGGATCAATCAGTGTATATTGTGAAGATCTCATTTTCAGGATATATGCTAGAGTATCACAGAAAAGTATATAATTGGTATATTGTGAACACCCTTCACGAAACTGAATCTACGTGTGGCATGTATCTTAATATACACCCTGCAACGCCACTTGCGGAAATGCAATGTGTAAACTGGGGCACCCAAAATGTGTGGGATGTATGAAGATGAATGTATGCATGATATCATACTGATAACTACAACATTAGATGTATATATTTTTGGTGTGCTGCATGGTTCAAGACATTCAGAAGTGCTGCATCGATGGTTCAAGACCCTTTCAGTGCTGATGGAGGATGTCAAGTTGTGATAATGCATGCATGCATTCATCGAGGGCATGGGATATGGGAAACGGGTGCAGCAAGCAGTGCTGCATGGTGTATTGGTGTGAGAACGATGCAACGGGGTAGGGCAGAGGTAAGGGGTGATTTGATATATTTACTGATGACTATACCCGTAGTTGTACGAGTGTTTAAGACACGGAAGCTGATATGATCACCTGATTGTATGGCAGACTTTGCTGGTACATCTCCAACAAGCGCTGATGAATCTGATATAGCCGCACCTATGATTCCCACACAAGTACACAAAGCATGAAGGGCTGACGGAACTCAGGAATGTATGTGTGATTGAGACACCAAAACGTGTGTGCTCACCTGATGAGACAGCTGCAATGTGTGATGGTGTAGCTGCGACGGGCGCTGATGAATCCGATGGAGTTGCACCTATGATTCACACACAAATTCACAACACTTCAATTGGATGCAAGAAGATATGTGAATTTCAGTAGATTTGCTAGTATATCATAGTGATTATGATAATATGTATATTGCGAGCGCCTGTGTCGTTGTGATATCACATGCATTGATGAAAGGTACAAGTGGTATGTATGATTTTAACATGCGGAAAAGGCTAATACATGATTCATATTAAATTTTGAAACATACCTGATATTTTGACATTCACCGTTGCGATATTGAAAGACACCTCGGGACATGATCCGATACGTTTGATGGTTGCATCCTGGATTTGTTGAAGTCGCTCATACTCAGCTCGAAGGCGCGCATCAGGTCCGCAGTGCCGTGCGTCATTGTCTGTGAGTGCGCGAGCCAAGAACAGGTGCTGAAGAATCCCCACACGTGTGCAAATAACGTACAAGTAATTCAGCATGCGGTTATTGATGTCGCCTACCACAAGTGCTCTCCGAATAGTCTGACCTTGCACTTTATTGCCGGTGCACGAATACAACAACCGCATCGGGAATTGTGAAACCACAAATCCATCGAAAGTTCTTACGCTCCGCGCGCGTGTTCGTGCAAACGGAAACACGTTGATCGACAGACTGGGCAACTGGAACGATTTGCCATCGGTCATGTCCATTTCGACCAAGATGTGGGTGACTTCGCACGAAGGATCGTGTAAATGTGCGACGGGTTGGTCCACCAATTTCACGGCGGTCTCACGGGAGATGCCTTCTACGGTCGGTGGCCATAAACCCACAACCTTCCCGGTCGAGTTGTTGGCGATTCCGCAGCGTTTGACTAGATCATTTGTAATGCCGATGATAATGACGGGTGCATTGATATGCACGTCCAAAAAACTGAGGGGACCCTTTGATGCCGCGTCTTTCCCAGTGTCCACCACGTAGTCGTTGTACACTGGATGGGTCTCCAGCACGTTATGTTGTGATTGATCACGAACTTTTGCTGCAAGACGAATATATCCATCCCATATATCCATGACGAACGCATTTCAAACCTCTACGCTCAAATTTATCAAAACGGATCTTTTGGAACATTCAAAATGCGGCAAATTAGTGACTCGTCTTCAATAATTTTTTACCAATCATATATCAACACTACACCTGCGCGAATACCATCAAATTGAACCTATACAAATGACCCAATCATATTTGGGCGGTAGGCCCGGTTGGAATGCATATATTGGCTCGTTGGCTCGTTGGCTTCCCCTCTAATATATTGGCTCGTTGGTTCCCCCCCCTAAAACAGTGGTCACGCGAGCTGACCATCCAGCCATCATATTTGCTTGTCAGAGGGCATATATCGCAAGGTTGGTGTGTGCGGCACATTAAATCTTCAAGTATATATGTATTGCGAATTTCTGAAAGTCTAACATCATCCAAATATCTTATTTTTCGACTGGCGTGTACACTTTAGAATGGATGAATGCCAATTTCTAAAGTCCGAAATTCACTAAATTCGGAATTTGCATTGTGTTGAACATGCGTCATGCTGAAATAGAGCGGAAATGATGATGAGGGTGCGAAGTAACCGATTCAGTTATCTTATTTGGTCATAAACTCAAGATGTATAACCATGAGCATCACCGTGAGCCCCCCATGTGACTCCTAATACTCAAAATAACGGTGGTCCTTGTGGTAGGACCACCATTTTCTTCAAACTTTTTGGTGAAATTACACCCCTAAAGCGTGTCGTTCAACCACACACCTAAAGACTCATGGGGGCCGCCGCTATAAGAAATAAAATTCATTTAACTCATAAATATCATGTGCAAATGTTGCCTGTGCCTCAAATAGTCGATTTAGTGATCGAAACCGCAATTGCCCATTGGTCCTTGTGGTAGGACCATGAATTTGGGTAGTAGCCACGAAGGACCCGGTCTGCAGGCCGAGGCAGTAGAGACCACACAAGCATTTCGAAATTCCGTGGGCCGCGGTGCACATCGCGACCTTTTGCCGGGACGGGGGGCGCTGACACCCCGGGTGCCCTTTATCCTTTCTTGTGCATCTTCCATCCCTCAACGCGCCGGCGGCCCGGGAGTAAGACCGACCCCTCTTGGCTACTACCCAAATTCATGGTCCTACCACAAGGACCAATGGGCAATTGCGGTTTCGATCACTAAATCGACTATTTGAGGCACAGGTAACATTTGCACGTGATATTTATGAGTTAAATGAATTTTATTTATTATAGCGGCGGCCCCCATGAGACTTTAGGTGTGTGGTTGAACGGCACGCTTTAGGGGTGTAATTTCACCAAAAGTTTGAAGAAAATGGTGGTCCTACCACAAGGACCACCGTATTTTGAGTATTAGGAGTCACATGCGGGGCTCACGGTGATGCTCATGGTTATACATCTTGAGTTTATGACCAAATAAGATAACTGAATCGGTTACTTCGCACCCTCATCATCATTTCCGCTCTATTTCAGCATGACGCATGTTCAACACAATGCAAATTCCGAATTTAGTGAATTTCGGACTTTAGAAATTGGCATTCATCAATTCTAAAGTGTACACGCCAGTCGAAAAATAAGATATTTGGATGATGTTAGACTTTCAGAAATTCGCAATACATATATACTTGAAGATTTAATGTGCCGCACACACCAACCTTGCGATATATGCCCTCTAGCAAGCAATTATGATGGCTGGCTGGTCAGCTCGCGTGACCACTGTTTTAGGGGGGAAACCAACGAGCCAATATATTAGAGGGGAAGCCAACAAGCCAACGAGCCAATATATGCATTCCAACCGGGCCTACCGCCCAAATATGATTGGGACATATGTATAGGTTCAATTTGATGGTATCCGCGCAGGTGTAGTGTTGATATATGATTGGTAAAAAATTATTGAAGATGAGTCACTAATTTGCCACATTTTGAATGTTCCAAAAAATCCGTTTTGAAAAAATTGAGTGTAGAGGTTTGAAATGCATTCGTCATGGATATATGGGATGGATATAGGCCAAACCAGCGTTCAAATAAATTAATATAGGACCTATATATACCACCTTTCATTGGTTAGACACCACAAATCACGGGAGATGGCCAATTAAAATATCGGAACAATGGTCCTCGTGGTAGGACCAAATCGTCGATTTGGTCCTACCACAAGGACTGCGGGGCAGTAGCCACTCTGAGGGCCCGCGGAAGGGGGGCTGGAGAGTGCATCCCCGGGTTACGGGGAGCATCTGCCAGCTCCCTGCGGAGAAACGGCGAAGGACCCGGTCCGCTGGCTGAGGCCGTAGGGACCACCGTAGCATCTCGAGGGCCAGAGGGCCGCGGAGTACATCGCGACCGTTTGCTGGGACAGGGGGCACCGTCAACTCGGGTGCCCCTCACCCTTTGTTTTGCATCTTTCATTTCTCGACACACCTGCGGACTGGGAGTAAGACCGACCCCACTGCGGGCCCGCGGAAGGGGGGCAGGAGCTTGCATCCCCGGGTCGCGGGGGGCGGCTGCCGGCCCCCTGCGGAGAAACGGCGAAGGACCCGGTCCGCAGGGCAAGGAGAGGGGCGTCACCACCCCCCAAGCACCCGCTGCTGGCACCAGGACTAGGCACGGTACCGACACACCCTACCCCGCCCTGAAAGGGGCAGGGGCGGCAGCCGGCAGAGCTACTTCCCCCAGGACATGGGAGGAGGCTACTGGAAGGGTATGCTGTGTCAAATCCCCTACTTGGGGAAGGCAGCACACTGACTTTCGCGCCCACAGTAGCCGTTGCTACCACAGAGATAACATCACTGAAGACAAACACCTTCTCCGCGAACGCACGGGCCCCGCTATCGGCAATTCGATCAACGACACGTGCGGGCCTGAAAGTAACTCCGAAAAGGGGATAATTACCCAAAATAACAGAGCTGGCAGAACCGGGCCACTCCCACTGCCTAATCACTCTCCAATCGGATACCGTATTGCGTGCGTTCGAAGAGGCGCCGGTCGAATAATAACGCAGGGGACGCACCCTGATACCCTACGTAATGCCCAGGTGCGGATTAGCAAAGGCGTGCAGATGGGCACGAGATTTGCCACCAATGCAAATGGGGATGCTAGGGCTGGCAAGGCACACACAGAACCTGCGCTTCTCAGCGGCAGTGATATTCAAGAAATGGATGCTGTTTTGAGTATCACAAGAGGGGGAGAGCTGGCTGCACATACGGCTCGGGTGCGTGCAAACTCCCCGAATAACCGGAGAACCCCCAACAGTGCAATGCCCAAAGGGGTCACCGACTGGCTCATGGGGGAAGTTGACTTGCAGTGCCCACCACGAGGTGACACAAAGGGGAGGAACGACAGTGGAGAAACCCCCGGACCGCTCTGGGTATACCCGGCACCAAACAGTTTCCTCAGCCCGCAAGAAGCCGGAGGGGGATGCCCCAGGCCAAACTGGCAGTGTTCGGCGGGTAATGAATCCCCCCGGGAGCGATGCGTTGGATCAAGAGACCTTGTTCAACGACCCAACTCGACGGGATGTTGCGCACTACCCAAGTGGACGCCAAGCTGTCTACACGGGCGTGCCACCCAAAATGGGGGCACAGCAGACATGCAGGACCGGCGCATGAGTACTTCACCTGCCAGAGCACGGTCTGGGGTTGCCCAACCGCGGGGGCCGAGAGGAAAAGACGATACCACCAGGGACACAGGGTCTCAAACAATTCAAGCCACTCCAGCGGACACGCTGGTTACAGGTACAGTTCAGGAGCATAAAAAACTGTCAGGAATCTGGGCGAACCCTAACTCTTCCCTGCGCAAAAGGGGCGCTGGGGTACCACTGGGGGTCGCTGTGACACATGTTCCGCGACAAAAAGTCACAATAGGGTTTTACGGCCCGCGGGGAGACGGAGGGGGAGCCCCCGGACCGAACTGGCAACCTCCGACTTTTAAAGAATTCCTCCAGGAGCCCGGCGGGGAAATTCAGGGTCTTAGGAAAACGTTCTCTCCGACAAGGCACCTGAGGGGTGGACTACCAAATTACAAGCAACACTCCTTGCGCGAGCATGTCGCCCGATTCAACGATTTAACAGGCGCGGGCAAGGGGTACGCGGGTGTAATGCGCAACGCAGAACAAGCCGGTACCACTCGAGTCTGTGAAACCTGCGAAATCGACGATACCGCCGAGGGCGACCACAATCAGGGGGCAACGACCGGGGAAGATAGAGCCCCGGGCACCCCCGCCGGCACACAGCACGGGGGGGGCGGGACCCGCCTCTGCCGGGCGAGGACTTCACCCCACAAAAAAGGGGGAGGGGGCACCACTAACGGCCCGCAAGCCCAGGGACCCAGGTTGTACGGAAGGGCGGATTTCGGATTCCCGACGCCCCAGCCGCGGATTCGACAATTTGCCGCGGCGAATCACGCATACAGAGCGAGGAGGTACCGTGGATTTTACCCACGTTGTCTGCGATGCAAAACCTGACCCTCCGATCCGAACTCCGGGCTCACGATACTCCCTTCGCGAACAGGGGAGTGACAGCGGAGGTGTCGGATACCACGCGAACCGACGCGACGGGAGGCGACACTCCTCTACACACGGCGCACATACTGCGGGTCTTGCAATCTGGACGTTTCAAATTCGAAAACATCCCTTCTCTTCGGCGGGCCAAACTCCCAGCACTCACACAATGGCGTCTGCAGTGGAAGCAATCCCAGCAATCAACGAACAAGAGGCTGACGAGCCAGGGCCCAAGGCACCGAGAACGGGGGAGAGACAGGTGAACCTACGCGACAGCAGAATACACCCCCCCCCCGGAGTAACATCGCAGTTAGGGTGCCGTGCATTTCGGGACGACAGGTCATTTTTGACGAACTGTTCAACGGAAAGGAGGTGGTCCCGAGACTCCCGAACAGGGAGCTCCTCACGAGAAGGACTCTGACTGACGAGGCATCCTTGTCGAAGTTCCGCACTTTTCCTAGGGGATACGAGCCTCTTCCCTGGAAGGGGACATCGAGGCGGGAAACAGTGGCCCAGACACCTGAGGACGGGGTGGGGAAGCACACTACCACCACAACCCACAGGAGATGGAAGTTGAAGCGGGACTCGCGGCGCGGGACCCGCGGCAGGCTGTGGGACAAGACACCACACCACCACAGGAGCTTCTCCCGGCGACGCCTATGCCCACGGGGCGGTTCCCGCTGACAGCGGAGGTGGTCGAATACATCTCACAGGCCCCTGTGTTGCTCAAAGCAGGGATACTTTGGGCTCATCTTGCAGAAGCAGGGGAGAAGCTACATGGGGCAGGTGCACCCGGGGCAAACCGCCGCCGTGGGGGCCCTGACAGCGCAAGACCTTTTCGAGCACCCGGCAGGGGAGCCGCTGCACACGATATTCGGCACGGGAGGCGCGCCAGGGGGGCAATACGACTCCCTGTGGAATATGACAGTGCCCCCGGCCGTTGACTACAACTGCCTGGTGCACACAGGCGACGGGGACACTAGAAGGTTCCAACAGCTGCTCATATCGGAACTCCAGGAGCGACTTTGGAACACGGGCCGCTGCCCTGCCAAGGGGGACGCCATCGTCACGTCCCCGTGGCAGGGCACCTTGAGAGCGACTTTTACAGACCCGCTCCACGCGGCCATTGCTCTAGTGGACGAAAGGTGTGCCCCGGCGGTACCTCTGGCGCCACCTCCGTGGGGCTACGCAGACCGCTGGAAGCACGGGGCTGTGGGCACCCCCAAAGCCAGCGTTGCGAGGGACGTGCACAGGTGTCCAATGAAGCAAGGCAGGGACTCACTCCCGGCAGACCGCACGGTCATCCTGCAGTCCATCGGGCTGGTTGGCCAGGGAGTGGCGGAAACTGCCAACATCATCTCGGCGGGAGTGGTGCTTGAAGGGGGAGCCCGTAACATCGTTTACATTGGCAAGGGCAGGCCACACTGGGAGGAAGCCAGGGCGACCGCGCTGGACGTCGCCATCGTCGTCTTCTCAAGGGCGGACGAGGCAGATAGGGCGCTGCGGTTGGGGCTCCCATACGAGTTCTATGGGCACCCCGTTACAGTGCACAGGTACTCTTCCACTGCTGACATCACGAAGTTCCAAGAGTGGGAACTGGAGTTGGTTGCCAGGCCGCCGGAAGGCAGACACTGGCACTCTGCAGAAAGGGCGGAGCAGGTCCTCTCGGCAGCGAATCGAGAACTACGGACGCAGACCGGCATGGAGGCTTTTCCTGTTCCCTCTCCCGCATCGGAAAGGGGGGTGGGGGAGTTCATCACCCTCGCCCAACCACTACTGGACCGGGACAGCAGGGAGGCCTGCAGGTATTGGATGACGGTGGAGGCTGCTACGTATGAGGCTGTCTCCCATCGCACCACCAACCGCATGTTCTTCCACATCGGAAGCATGAAGTTCACATCGCCTGCAGCCCCAGGTCCAGGTGGATGACTCAACGCAGCCCGCAGCAACCTTCGAGGCAGTGGGCCAGATATGCAGGCAAAGGACAGGGCAAGGGGGGCAAGGGCACCTACTATGGACAGGTGCAGCCGACCCAGCTCTTTGGACAGGACCAAGGCTACGGGCGACAGCAGCCACCAGAGACGCAAGTCGTGCAGGCTCCTCAGGCAGGTGGTGAATTGTCGTCACTCGCCGCCTCAGTGAGAGCCCTCACTGAGGTAGTTAGCCAGCAGGTGCAAGCCTCCGACAGACAAATGTCTGCGATCACCCAGCTGTCTGGGCAGGTGACAGGCCTGCTGCAGCACGGAGTGCAGCTGATGCCACATGGAGGGCAGAACTACCTGACTCACCAGCAGCAGCCCCAACAGCTGCAGCCCCCACCGGCATCCTCGCTGCAACTACCTCACCAAATACCACTGGGGCCACCGCAGGCGCACTATCAGCACCTGGCACAGGGGCTGTACTCACAGTGGGGCGCGCAGCGCATCAGCAGCAACCAGCAACCTCCCAGCCCCCTGCTCAGCCGAGGCCCCTGGCGGAGGCCCTGGGCAAAGACTCTCGGCAGTACGGAAGGGCCGAGACGGGCCCCACCATACCGCAGGAGTTCGACAACCCAGACGGCAGGGCGGCATTGAAGCGCCTTGACGAGCTACGGGCTCAGGTCAGTTGTCCTCTGCCCGTTCTGAGAACTTGGCCACTTTGCCAGGACCGCACCCTGACTGGCATGCTGCAACCTCCCTGCAGGCACACAGGGGATGAGGAGAGACGGTGGGCCGAGGGCCAACACCGGGCAGAGGTAGCCAACACCACTGGGGGCCAACAGGCACCTGAACTTGGCAGGGGCACAGCTTGGAAGGGGTACAAGCTGACACCTTCCAGCAGAAGCAGGCCAAAGTGCCAAGCTAGCAATAGGACAAATGAACAATATCTGCCGGGCAGTAAACTTAATTGCTTGCTCCTAATAACACCTGCGACCCCTCTCACTCCCAACCTGATAACAAAGGGTGACCACCCAGCGAGCTGTGAGTGCATAAAATCCGATCAAACGATAAATTACTTATCACTGCACCTCATGCTCCCTGGGCACCTAAAGCCCATGACAAACCGCGAATCCATACTGCTCACTGCTGCGTGCCTCGTGACTGTCGGAATTGTGCGTATTGCCTACCGCGAGATTTTAAAAAGTATAGCACAATTGCCGCGAGACGACTCTACCTCAAGAGGAAAAGAGGGCTCACACTACGACCCAGAAGCGTTCGGGGTCTGGGCTTGGAGAAACCAAAGGAAGAACACACCCTGGATGCACAAGAGGGGGAGGTGGTACTGGAATGAAGCGGTAGAAGGGGGTAGTCTTTTCTATGTCAACTACACCGACGGGAGGATTTCCCTCCGCAGGAACTTTGCGGGAAGGAACAACAATTGTGTTTTCGTTCCGGTTGGCAAACTGCGGAAGGTCAGGAAGGAGCTCAAAGAAAGGGACAAGAGCAAAGCCGCCCTCAGAAAAAGGGAGGCCACAGAACAACCCTCCACCCCTCCCCCTCTCAGCGGTGGGGGGGATGAGGGGCGGCCTCCCTCAGGGAACCCGACACAGGCCGTGAACCCCCGGGGGGAAGGGGGCCTCTACACGGTAGAGGGACGAGTGTCGGATGTGCAGCTGAGCCGGTACCTTCGCACAATAGACCCGGCTCCGCCAGAGGAGATGAACCAACAGAAATTCCTCGCCAGACTGCTGGCTAAAGACGGGATTGACGGCCTGCTTGCAAACGGGAGGTTTGCCTATCAACCCAGACTGGGACGCTGCACCCTCGGGCAGATGCACGCTCACGACGGAAGAGGGCAGGCACCACGTGTTCGCACACGACGAGCGTGGCAAGATGGTGGGTGCTCTCAAGGAGGGGGTACTCGACAGACTCTACGACAGATATGTGGCCGCAACGGGCACGGACAGCACAGACCAGATCCACACACAGGCGGGGGAGGAGCGACGGCGATCCTTTGAGGAGCGGGAGCCACAGCTGGGCACGGTCCACGGGTTCGCCACGGAAATAGTCCTCCTGCTCAAAAGGTACTCCTGCGAGGAGGAGGACACTTCTCGCGAAGCCGCCTGAGCGTGCCACCTAGTCCGAGCCGCGGACCCAAAAATAATTTTCAAAAATACGATTTTGCTACTAACTGTGCTCGCAGGATGCAATAACGACACCACAGAGAACACACTAACGGCACCATGGCGGACGACACAACGGACACATACAGATTCGGCCCGCCCACACCCCACATGTCACATTGCCGCCTCGCACCCTACGCAGGCTAACGGTTTTTTGTACCTGCAGGGCGAAGATACGCTCCAAAACACGTTCGTACCACACTCGAAAACAACCCTCCAGCACACCAAACTCGTTCTCGCAAGAAATATGGCCAAAACCGCTAACAAACCCAGACTGACGTGCGCAGGCTCGTCAAAATCGACCCAAAACACCACCGTGGGCGGGCAGCATCACCAACCGCAAGGAGAAGCAACAGCTGGCCTACCTGAAATCGAAAACATGCCAGAGTACGACCAGAGCCCTGACGGCTCGGACTTGGACTCTGAGCCGAACCACTCTCCAAAAATAACATCTGTTGAGCTCGGAATGTCGGACTCCGACTCCGAGCTAGAGTACGCCACTCCGGAAGCTGATCGGGCAACCGGTATGGCAGGCATACAACACGAAACGGACGTTCCATCGGAACGTACTGACAAAACACACGCAGAAGACAAGCCACCCAAACAACAGAAGACCAAGAGGGTACACTTCGAGAGAAGTGCGATCCCGCAAAAACATAAAACAAACAAAAAACAAGAAGACGGGCTACCCGGCACTGCCGGCCCCCGCGCCAGAAACCCCGAGGGGACTGAATCTGGTAACAAAACACAAGTCCAGCCAGAGGAGCTGCGAAGGGCGCTGGACCGGCCCATCGACTACAGAAAAGTCGACGGAGCCCCAGCTGACAACATCCCGAGCCTCCTTGAGTACACCACATCAAAGAGCACAGAGACCACGCTGGAAAAGGTGTCTCGAATCTACCAGCGCCGTCCTAAGGCCACGGAAAACCCGGAAGCCAAAATCTACCACATCGCCACCAAGTGGCACACCGACCGCAGGGAGGTCCTGGTGGCGGAGGACCCTCCTGCACATGCCTTCAAACTAGGAGTGCCCGTGGTACGTGGGGAGAGACTCTCTCTCACCCACGTACGATCAGTCACGGGCAGCAGCCTTGACCCAAGCGACACAGGGCCCACAGGCTTCCCGTACACAGGCACCCCACAATTAAAAATAGTGGACTTGGACGAGAGCATCAAGGAAGTGCTCAAGTACCTCCGGTACCTGAACGCCCTTCTTTTTGAGGTGTCCGACTCACCAGAGGCCGTTGTGTACGACCTCCGACACACCCACATCTGGCTCAACAGTGCGGGCAGGGTCAGGCAAATAGACCTTGCCTTCCAAAACAGACCTCTGGCAGCCTTTGTGCTGTTTAATCCAGTCTTTCGGCTCCCACTGCACGTGGTGCCGCAGGCGCATCAAACCTGCACAAGGGAGCAGCCAGTGCTCCCTTGCATCTACGTATGGTCCCCCTGGGAGCCAGTGGAAGGGCCGACAGCAGGACGCAGTGTCCTGGTCTACGGGCCGCTGCTCAAGGGGAAAACCATCGAGCAGGTCTCAAACATCCTGGCGACCTCCGTCATCGAGAGACGGGAGTCAAGGCACGAGCTCGGGCACCTGGTTGACAGGATCCGCAAAGGTACGGTGAGAGAATCTCCGGAAGACGCAGCCCTCAGGGAGGTGATACTACTGGAGGCAGTCTCACCGGCTGCAGCGGAGCTCATCGTGCAACACCCGTACCCCTGGGGTGTGGCCACGACCACTTGCTGGCTACCCAGCAAGGAGGTCAGCGACGAGGTCGCAGCCCGGGAGGTGGCCATCGCGGACAGGAAGCAGATACTGCACGACCACCACCGAAGCCACATCGTGCAGGCCGTCGTAGAGCACATCGAGAAGCTTACAGCCAACACCACTGCCCTCAAGGGCATCGAAAACATCTTTGACTTCCACGTACCGTCCCGGCAATGGGCACCTTCGACGCCCGGGGACCCATCGTCTCTGCTGCAGTGGAAACGCAACGGGGGTGGGTATTCGATCAACTACTACGCCATACTGGCGGAGGAGGCGTACGAAGCGATCGCCAACGCAGGTAAACAGACGGTGCGAGTACTGCCAGGGGTAGACGCCGCTGGCCGACACATCTCCACCACGATCACGGTTGAGGTGGGGAGGTGGAGCGCCCAAGGGGCGGGCACCAAACAACGTCAAGCCCCACGAGCAGCACGAGGCAGGGAGGCGCGTGGGGGAAGAATCGACCACATAGCCGAGGTAGTTGCCTCCCAGTTCATCAATAAAGTGGGATCAAAAGCCGACGAGGTCTTCCAGCAGGCAGTAGCCACCAGCAAGCAGCCCACCCCAGAGACCAAGAAGCTACTAAAAAACATCAACAAGCAGCTGGAGAAGTTCAACGAGTCCAAGCCCGTCACGTTGGACGAACTCCGAGACCTGCACAGAGAACAGGAGCGCAGCGCTGGGGTGCGCCATACAGAAATCACTCAAGAGGTAAGAGGCTTCCATAAAACATACCAGGAAACCGGTGGTGCCATGGTGAACACCCTCCGGGCGCTCACCGATCGCCTAACAGGAGAAGGAAAACAACAGGCACCTGATCATCCGCTTCACTTCACGAAAAAATCACCACAGACTGCAGAGGAGGACGATCAGTACCGGGGCATCCCCTACACTGGCAAGAAACCCGACCCCAAGAGGAGCCAGCCCCCGCCAAAGAGACCAGCAACCAACACGGGGGGCCGGGCGATCGACGCCGAGCCACCGGCGAAGCGGAGGGCACAAGGGGGCGCACAGGCGACAGCACAGGAGGGGGCACAACCTGAGAGCCCCCGATCAGCCCCGCCACTCACTAGGAAGGTGAGTAATCATACAACCCCCTGCCCTACTGACCAACCCACACCACAACCCACCACACCTTGCCAGTGGAATCACACCCCCACTGCACTAACAAATAACATCTGTGCTGCAGAGGACCAAGGAAGCAGCAGGCCTGCAAGACAGGGTGGCATAACAGAGCCAGCTGCAGGGTCTCACAGCAAGAGAAGGGATATTGAAAGCAGACCTAGTAAAGTTAGCCTGAACTTACAACTCAAAGTAATATTTATGTTGTCTCTGCCTGCCATTGCAACTGCCACTGATAAATGCTGTGTATACATGCACCCAGCAAGCACTTCCCACACTGACCACGCCGGGGGACCGAGCATTAACCACACACCGTTCGAAAGGAAAATGTCAATTCACCATAATAACTTACCACAAACTAACCGAGAACTAATAGCAACACCCCGGCAGACAAAGAGTCCCCATGCCCATGAATGTGCTATTATGCCTACCTCCGAGCACAGGCGAAATGGCCACACCATATTCAGCGAGAATGGCCACACCATATACAGTTATAACTTCCCCAATGATAACCACGAAGATACAAAAATTAACATGAGCTTAAACCACTTTTCACACCACATAACTGGCAACCCCAACAATAGTAGTATGAACCCTACAGTAACCCTAAGAGGGACGGCCACAAATAGCCACACAACACCCAATGGGTGGGAAGGGTTGACGAAAAACTTTGTAGGATGGCTCAGCAAAGCAAGGGAAAGCGATGTGCGAAATGCCAGGACCGACCGCCAACCTTCGACCACAAGCGAATTCCTAAAACTGCTCTACGTAAAAATGATAAATTTCGCAGAACATTCCGAAACCCCCCGAAATTTTGGCACACCAAAGGGACGACATATACCAGGGGGGGCCCACCAAGAAATAGATGTCAAGGGCGTTACAACAGGGACTTTAGGGCAGTGTAACGCTGTAACGGTTAACTCGACGGCAACACAAGCGCAGTGGGCGCAACAAAAACAGGTGAAGGGGGGTAGAAACAAGCACCCCGACCAGAAACTATGCCAAACAAGCAGGGACAAGCTACATGAGCCCCCACCCTGCAAACCAAAGGGCCCCCACCACAATATAAGCACCAACCCTACTGAAACCCTACCAAATAATGGTACAACCGACTCCACACAGGCCAGCAGAATGATAGGAACGCCGAAAAACTTTGGGAATATGCTAAGAAGAGTGGGAGGCAGCCACACACAAAAAATGAGAGCAAACTGCCGACATTCGACCACAAGCGAATTCCCGAAATTGCTCCACGTAAAAACAACCTTTTTTCGAAAACACGCCCAAACGCCCAAAAATTTTTACACAACCACGAAAATACACATAAAAAACGGGGCCCACCCTGGGAAAAGTGCTAGGGGTGTTACAGAAAGGGATTTAGGGCAATGTAACGCTGTAACCATAAACTCACGAATGCGAGCAGCACCACACAACCGGAGAGCAACACGACATGGAGCAGAACCACACTACCCAAGGGGGGCACGACACGAAGCTACCAGGCCACTATGGAACGCTGCATTTGCCATAACCCCGATACTCGCTATACTGATGATTACACTAACAACAAGTAGGAAAATTGGTCGCATGTGGGGAACACACGACACGAACAGCAACAACATAACGCGCAGCCGCAGAACACGAAGAAAACGGGCCACAGCGAGGAATGCAGCGGCACGGTGGACACGACCACCCCATGGCTACAAATTACTCAAGATAATTTACCGTAACGGTAAACCCTTCCTAGTTAGAACAAGGAGACCGGAACACGCAGTAACCGCGATAAAGGAAGGCACCCCAACAAGAGGCAGACCACTAATGCGGGAGATTGAGCAAAGGATGAGGCGGCACACCCGATGCTGGAAAACAAACATGACGGGCGGGGGGAGTCAGAACCACACGGAATTGTACCCGTACAACACCACTACGAAGGGACTGTTCGAAAAGAAAGGCCGACTGAACATGTTCCAAATGCAACATGCCCACTCACTGTATGAAGATGACCCACTGCCCCCCCTGGTAATAGCCACAATGAGAGAAACACTGAAACCGGGTAACAACAGAGAACCGCACACAACGAAGGCACTGCAGCTACTCGGGAACTCCCGGGGCTTCTGCATACCGGTTTGCGATGGCAAACACTGGAGGGCAGTGCTGGCCGGACCAGACAAAGGAAATGACAAACTGAAGTTCTGGATATATGACTCCTCGAATGGGAGAACAAATGCAACGTCACGCAACACCAAAAGGCTAACAGCGGAAATAACCAACTGGACGGAGCACCTGGCCGAGACACTCAACAAACAAGTAACAGTGGAATTGATGAATGTGGGCAACCAAAGCGCGCAGGACCAATACAGCTGCGGGGTATGGGTACTGATGGCCGCAGAAGCTTGGATGCACTACCAAAAAACATGCCCAGGGGGGCATTGGCCCACCCACTTCAACGAGGCAGTCAGCAAATGGGGGGCCACCGACAGAACGGCGATAACCGCCTATAGAAAGTCCATACAGCTGCCAGTAAAAGAGATGATAACCACTGCCGAGGGGCAAAGCCGGACGCGGGTGGAAAGCCAGCAAGCGGCAGAGACCCAGAGGCCTGCGGATGGCCTGAACACAAACCTAGAGGCCGGAAAACAGGCACCACAAACCCAGGAAAGGGGACGCAAAACTACTACGAAGCAACCAGGCCTATGGGAATGGCTACATAGATTAGCCCCCACAACACCCCCAGGTAATGACGGGCAGACACCTGAGGAGCAGCAAGCACAGGAAACCCACCTAAACGAAGAATGGGAGCAAACACAGGACGAACCAACAGCAAGATGGGAAAGATTTGTGGACACACGTCTGGAAACACCAGAGGCGTGCCAGGACTCCCGAGAATACCAAACCCCTCTCACAGAGCCAACAAAGACTGACATAGGAAAGGACCGTCTACACATGCTCACATGGAATGTGGCGGGACAAAGTGATGCCTGCCTTGACCTTGCCGAGGTCATTAACAAAAGAAGCCAAAACCAACAGAGTCTACAAGTAATTGTACTCACGGAAGTGAAACATGCACACGACAGTGTAATGAGAAGATTCAGAGACATGCAATACACTGCAATAGGCACCAAAACTGAGGTGCAGAAAGCAGAAGGCACGACTGAACAGGCGATGAAAGGAGGAGTGGCAATACTCCTCGGCAACCCCTACAGCCACGCACACAACCACCATGTAGTCCCTGCGAGACACCTCGAGGGATACCTCCTACATGTGGTGCTGCACCTACCGGGAAAGGTGATGTACCATGTGCTAGGCATTTACAACCCACCAGGGGCAGAGGAGTGCAAAACCAGGGACAAAATACTCAAATACACAACCAACCTGCTCAGGAAAACTGCGGGAAAGGAGAACGAACATGTGGTCATAGGAGGAGACCTCAATGCGAGCAACACCAGCACAGGTAGAGGAATGACGAAAACTGACAAGCAATGGGCGAAACTTGCGGAGGAGCTAGACCTCCACAATGTAGGCCCGCCAGTCGATACCACACTTAACTGGGCGAAACACAGGAACATTGACAGATGGCTTGCACCGAGGAACAAGCAGGCGCAATACGAGATGGGGGACACCACACACCTCACCCGGCACCATACGAGTGACCACGAGATGGTGAGCCTAGCAACCCTCCAGTTGGACAGCATAGGCACCCACGAACCATATGTGGACCGCGACCCCCAACCAGGGCATGTAAAGCTGAACACGCCCCTGAACAAAACACACAGGGAAACACTCCAAGGCGTCCTCCTCAGGACACACGACTATGCCAGAACCGCTGAACTGAAACGCATAACAGAGATGGCCACACAGTGCAGGGAAGAGGACAACAGGCAAGTGGCACACGCCACCATAGACAGAGCAGGGGAAACAGTACTAAACATACTCACCGAGGCGAATAAATATGCGCTACAGGACGACGAACTGCCAACTACTATAGTTGGAGGCACCTCCAACCGAGTGGGAAAAGACCTGCTGATGAGCAAAAAGGACAGAAAGGAAAGGGACGCCGCAATACTCAAGATGCGGGAGCACAAGCAAACCAAACGACACCTACGAAACCCGCACACGGAACACTCAACCCTCAGAAGCCTGAAAGAGGGAGAAATGAAAGGCCCAACGGACAGGGACAATGCAGATGCAAAAGAGTGGGTGTCGTGGCTTACTGAGGAGGCCAAAAAAGAAAGGTCGGCAGCGCACAAGGTAGTAAAGCAGCACTGGCAACAAGCCAAGCAAAGACACAACAACAAAACAGTAAAGGAATACTGGAACAACCAAAAAAGATACCACAAAAGGATATATACCAAGGCACAAGAAACAGGCCATGCCCCCACGGCGAACATACAGGCTCTACAGGACAGAGAGGGCAGCCTGGCTGTAGGCCACGGGAACATCGCTAACGCACTAGCAGACCACATGGCCCACTCGGCACCATATAGGATGGAGCACCGAAGTCCACCCGACTCGAAACCTCCACCATGGGAAGACCCAGCTCACAGGGAGCGCCTCATAAAGTTGCCAAGACCAGACCCCAGTGGGCTGGACCTCACGATAAGTCGACAGGGCTACAGCAAAGCGGTACACACCCTAAACAACAACAAAGCACCAGGCCCCACCAGGACCCCGAACGAAATTCTTAAGTACATGCCAGAGGACTTCCATGATGCACTACACGCACTCATGCTGGAAATGTGGAACAGCAAGCATGTCCCTCTCACCTGGAAAAAAGGGACATTCTGCTTCCACCACAAGAAAGGGGATGTCACCTTACAGCAAAATTACCGACCCATAGCCCTGCTCGAAGGGGTATTCAAGCTGTACACCTCACAGATAGCAAGCATGCTCTCCACGTTCTGCGAAACGCAAGGAATACTAGCCCAGGCTCAGGAAGGCTCAAGGGAAAAAAGGAACACGCTTCGACAACTCACCAGAGTAACCAACGCGATTGAGGATGCAAACGTCTCAGGACGAGAACTACATGGCCTGTATGTAGACTTCGAAAACGCGTACGGCTCAGTGGACCACGACAAACTACTCCAAACGATGCAGTACCTTGGAATTCCCGACGAACTCACACAGGTGGTGCGGGATGTCCTAGGTACACAAAGCCATGACACAATGTCCATGAACACCAGAGTAGGAGGGGAAACCTCACACAAAACTGTACAGGTGCAAAGAGGACTCCTCCAGGGAGACAGCATGAGTCCCCTCCTTTTCATAATATACCAGGAACCGTTGTTAAGATGGCTTGAAGTGGGAGAGCATGGGTACCAACACAAGTATGCAGCAGAACAAGAAAGGCTAGGCCCCCTCAGGACGACAGCAGGGGCGTTCGTCGACGACCTACTCATACTGTGCCCTACGATTCACCACATGAGAGCTCAGCTACACAAACTGCAGGCATTCTCACAGTGGAGCGAACTCCGAATTAACCTCACCAAGTCAGCCATAACCGGCATAAAAAATGGGGTCTCCATACCTGAACAACTCCACAAAGACCTCAAAATGCTAGGACTGGACGGCAAGCTAAGCCACTTCAAAGTACTCAAGCCAGACGACACGTACAAATACCTGGGAGTACTACTTGCATTCACAGGCAGGTGGGACAAGGAAAAAGAGGCCGCTAAGGAAGAGATGAACCACAGAATACAAGCTCTACTGCGCTCCCCTCTGACACCTGACCAAAAGGAATACTCCCTTCACTCCGCAATACTGGGGAAATTCAGATATGGATTGCACCTAGGGCTGTACACAGCGGGCGAAATAGACGAATTCAACAAAATAATAGGGGGGGCCACAAAAAATATACAAGGCCTGCCCCGCAACGGAACGCCAAACATTTTCACCACACAGGAAAAGGAAAAGTACGGCTTGGGAATGGTGCCACTCCAGGCAGTCTACGCCCAGTCGATTTGGAGCGGACTACTGGAGGCCATGCACAGCGAAGAAGACAAGGGGACGGTACGGGGCCCGGCTTGGAGGCAAATAAACCTAAAGTCGAGACTCAGAATGTCCCATGTCAGCAGGTCCACTAGAGGACTGGTAGAATACCACAGCACCACACGCAGGAACTGTACAGACCTCGACAAACTCTGGGGGGGGCACCAAACAAAACACAACACACTGAGGAAACTCAATGCCCTACTCAGATACAACATTACGCCCCAGGGGACGGAGGGGATGCTCAGACAACTCCAAACCCCAATACCAAAGATAATGGAACAGCTAGAAGGGGCGACCAGAAGGAAGTCCGACAAAGAAATGGAGGGAACAACAAGAAATACGAAAGCAGGCAAAATAATTGATGGAGACATACCGACGCCTCCAGACTGGCAGGCAATGTGCACAGACCAAACTGCCAGGGTCACAATACCCAAGGACACGCCAACTGCGATAAATTTCACAACGTGCCTCAAACTTTTTGCACACTTCCCGGACCTAGCGCTCCTCACTACCCGAGATGGCCAACATGCGATTAGCCAGGTGAATGTCAGGGAACAATGCACAGATGCAACCCTCAACACAGACCGCAGTGCCATAGCAAAAGGCCTGGCACACCTATACCCATACCTATGTGAAGCCCAACCGAGGGACATAGCGAAACCGGGGGACTTCTATGACAGTCCTACAAACAGACGACTGAAGCAACAATACAGGAACATGCCCAGGGAGGGACCGCTGGACTCCCACGCAATACGAACTAACCTCCCACGCCTCGACTCGGAGCAGCTGAGAGCAAAAATGACGGAATGGGAGGCGAGACTGGTCCCCAGGGAAGAGATTCACAGGCAACTCTCCCTGCACCCGCTTACAAGGATTAACGAAACGGAGAATACCGGCCCGACACCGGGGGAGGAAGAGGAAGAACCCCAGCCCCTCCACACACGCTCACAAACCAAATGGATAGATGAAATAGACCCCATGGCCGAAAAGCTTGAGACAGGCTTCGAGAAAGGCCGAACGATTGACAAGCCGAAAGAGATTGTGGCAATGAGGACCCTACTCGTTGACCCAACAGACCCACACTCCCTAGTGACGCAGTACAGAACCCAGTGGAGACACTCAGAGGGGGATGACTCCTACTCTTGGAGTACAAGGGAGACCATAACCGACTACCTGAAACTAGCCAAACGAAGGGGCCAAAGCGCGACCACCTTCCTAACCCTGAATAGAAGACTGCGAGCAAGGGGCTCCCAGGTGACCCACCCCACAGGCCTCAAAGAAATACTGGCCGGGAGGCCGCACCTGGGGCAGGCCTGGCCCACACTACATGCAGAGAACCTAACACTGGACCCGACAGAAACCAACCCAGAACAAGACATTGTGGACAACAGAGGGCACCACTGCCAGATACGACTGGAGGGGGAACTCGCCCACAGCTACCACAGGAATGGGAAATACATAGGCACCCTCACGAAAGAAAAGCTTCTCAGACTACACGAAAGGTACACCCAGGCAGTGGGTACCACACACCACCAAACCCCACACCAGCGTACACTACGCACCGAAATGTGGGAGGACCACAAAATACAGGTCTCCACGTTCGAGGAGGAAATAGGGCACCTCCTCATTAGGTACTCAAGCAAAGAAGAAAAGGAAGAACGGAAAAAGAACCTGCAAAACCATTGGACATTCCCTGCCCAGATGCAAAGGGCACTACAACAGGCATTCGGAATTACCACCGAACTGTTCGCCTCACCCCTCAATGTCCACCACAACACCACAACGTATTACGCCAAGTATGACAGAGACAAGGTGTTCGGGGCCAGAGGCTCGGCCTGGACAGCAAATTGGATGAAACTGGGAGCCTACCAGTTCAACCCAGAATACACGCCACAGGACCTCAAAAAGGCACTGGACTTTGCCATAGCGGCCACCACCACACAAGAACCGGTGTTCGGGGTCGGGGTGTACCCGACATATGAGAAAACCCCGTACAGGAAGCTCTACAATGCACATGCGGGGCACCTAATACACGAACTATTAGAAATACCACAAGGCAAGTTCACATTTCTACCCCCTGACCACTGGATGGGTGCCACCCACCAACAAGCGAAACAGTGCAACTGGAACCTCCGGGTGCTGATAGTGGCCAACAAAGAAGGATGGCAAGCACACTGCGGGGACCCAGACACTGCCGCAGACTGTATAAGGAGGGCACTCACAACCTGCCCGCAAAGTAAGGTCCGCACCACCTCAGCTGTCAAACAGCCGATGAGGGAGGCAAACCTACACGATGCGAATGAACCAAACCAAGAAGTACGCACCCCCAGTGTAGACTGTGTGGTGGACACAAGACCATGGCAGCGATACGAACTCCCGGAAATTAAGACAAAGGACATGACGAATGCAATGGGAAGAATGTGCAGCACAGGGCCACATTTGAGGAACGACCTCTGCCCCCAGTGCTGCAACGTACAAGCGGAAGTGGAAACTTGGTGGGAGGACAGCCACCTCCACGTGGAAGAAGGACCAGCCAAATGGGAACTCCTCCCCGGAAGCAGAGGAGGCAAATGGAACATACACCCCCCCACCGTACAACAGGTGGTGGAAGCCAACACCTTACACACCAGGCTTACAAGACAGAATGACGCCCAAACGATATGGGACAAAGTAGCGAGGTCAAAAGTTGTCAGATACCCCACTGACTTCTGGCCCGAACACGAACCGGGAGCCCAAGGAAGGAGATGGGAATTGACAAGAGACCAAACAGAGGACCCCAGGAACCAAGCCCCGAGGAACACACCAACCCAATTGACATACCCCTCCCCTCTAAGGGCACACAAGGCAACCTCGTACCTTTACACGGACGGGAGCAAAAGAGAAATAGAAACAGAAGAAGGAGGCAAAGAATGGGCCTCAGGAGCTGCGGTATGGGACCCCAGGACCGGGGAAGGGGAGGCCCACATGATTCGATGGGAAGGCGAAGACCAAGAGGTGAACAGAGCGGAACTTCTCGCCATACAAAAAGCGGTGACGCTCCCGCCACCACCAAGTGGCAACGGACTCACCATTTGCACGGACAGTGCCAACTCCATTAGACAACTGGAGAGCATGAGAACGAAACCCCACAACATGGAACACCACCAGCAAAGAGACCTCCTGTATGCCATACTGGTCAACATTGAGGCATTAGTAGCAGCAGGACACACTGTCTCACTGCTAAAAGTCAAGGCACACACGGGAATTGTGGGGAACGAAAAAGCCGACGAGGCAGCCAAACAAGCCTGTACTACGGGAACCCTCACGGAAGCGTGGGATAATAACGAGACAATAAAAGTCAAGCCCATGATACCAGACGAAGACTCGAACAGCAGAGAGCTAAAAGGAAAACTCGCGGTACAAAAGTACGTAACCACACTACTCCGTGAACGGCAAGCCCAAGAAAACAGTAGACTCTCAGCAAAAATGACCGACCTCCAGGGAGAACCCTCAACCTGGACCCACCAACTGAAAACTGAGCGCAGCTTCAGATGGGAGGCGCACCATGACCAAGCGCAACAAACTGAAGAGGAACAAACGACAATACGGGACCCGGTACCCAACCAGCAGCAGCAAGCCAACCAGACCCGGGACGAAGAAGACAGGCAAATAAAAGCCATGATGGAACAAACGGAGGAAGAGGAGATGCTCCTTATGCGGGAGGTGCAGGAGCACCAAGAATACCAAGAAACAGAGGGCAAAGGGGACCCCACCCGAGGAGACGAACCCGAACCCGCAGGGACACCACCCCCACCCTCCGAAGGGGAGGAAATATTTGAGGAACTCAACGAGCTCGCGGAGAAACTAGAAGTGACCCAAGAGGTACAAAATGACGATGAAATTTTTGACATGCTAAATGAACTCATTGAGCAGCGGGAAAAGCCACAAGGGGAGCCGACAAAAGAAAGACAAGCTCACCATGACCGTGTCACAGAGGAGTCCAGAGTCCATGCAGTAATGGAGGACCCGATGCCCAGAACAAGATGGAAACAGCGAAAACACGATATGGCACACAGCAGAACGGAAAAAAGGAACGCCCCCTCGGTTCAGGAGGGCGGGACCACAGACAGCTGGCTAAACGAAACAATGAAGCACCTCAAAGGAGACACGCCACTACACAAAGTAGCGAACGGCTTCTGGAAAAGAGCCACATTTGCGGTACGAAAAACAATACTCAAATGCAGACTGAGAATACTGCCAGCACAAGACTATGAGACGGCGAAAAACTCAGCCGGAGGGAACGGGAAGTGCACCCTGGAAGGATGCGGACACAAAGGGGTGGACTACGCAAAGGGCTTCCTCATGAGGGTAGGGCATGCCCTAGGTGGATGCAACAACCCACAAATGCGAGGGATGTTCACGGACAGGGCAGATGCCCACGCAGATGAGCTAAAACACATACTTGACCACCATAGGAAAGGGGGATGCAAAGTACTCGCCTACACTGGAAAAAAGAGGGACCCAGGGATTAAGCCAAGGGTACTCCCAAATTACATACTCACCAGGGGGCAATGCAGACACGACGGGAAGGACAACCCAGGCAGAAACGATGGGCCCGACACAATACCGAGTTTTGTAGACATAGTCATGATAGAGGGTCTAGAAGACCTGGAGGACGGATGGGAATGCACACAACAGGAAGCACCAGCAAGGGTAAGAAACCTACACCTCATTGAAGTGGCCCACACCGATGACGAAAAATGGGGACCCAAACTCCTGGAAAAATACAAGAAATACGGACCGCTGCTACAATTGCTACGCAGGCACGGATTCCGTGCCAAACTTCATGTGTTTGCAGTGGGCAGAACAGGCACGGTGTACAAACACAACCAAGACATACTCGAGCAACTTGGACTCAACAGAAAAGAGGCCACACAGGCACTACAGAGAATACACGACCTGACAGTAAACTATGCACACAGCACCTACCAGCTATACAGAAAGCTCAGACAAGGAAAACAAGAGGAGGAGAAAGACAAGAACCACCCAGTATAAATTGTCCCAACATGGCCGCCACTCGTGGCGGTCCGGCCCAGAGTAGGGCCGGGGAAATCAATTTACTCATACGCCCGACGGGCGTGGTTTTTTCTTTTTTTTTTTTTTCTTTTCGAGTTTCGAGAGGCGTCAAGAAGACTGCAGTGCAGAATCACTGGACGCTCCCTCCGGAAATTATGCAGGCGCTCCAGGAGGCCTTTGGAATCCAGGCGGAGGTATTCGCGTCGCCGCTTAACGTTCACAGTCACACGGCGACATACTGCTCCAAGTTCGACAGGGACAAGATTTTCGGATCCAAAGGGTCTGCGTGGGACACCCACTGGGGAGAGCTGGGTGCCTTTGAATTCAATCCGGAGTACACAGCGGCGGACCTGGACAGAGCTCTTCAGGAGGCTCTGATGTCCACCATGGCGAGAACCCCGGTCCTGAGGTGGGAATCTACCCGGCCTGGACGAGGACACCAGCCAAGGCCTACTGCAGGAGATATGGGGATACCAGAATACATGAGTTCGGGGTGATCCCAAGAAGAAGTTTGACGTTCCTCCCCCCAGACCACTGGGGGGGCACCACGGTGTCAGGAGTCACGAAGAAGGACTACAGCAACTGGGGTGTAAGAATCCTAGTTGTTGCCAACGCGGAGGGATGGCAAAAATTCTGCCCGGATCCGGAAGGGGCAGCGGACGTTATCGGGAAAGCCCTGCAACGCAGTACGTACTGCACGGTCTGCAAATACCACACGCTTCGAAATCTCAGGCCGGCTAACCCGAGAGTCCACACCATGGAGGCCGTGTCTGACATGGCAGCGGCCAAGAATGCGATGGAGAACGCCAGTCAGTATGACATGATCTTCGACCCCCACCCGATGCAGAAATGGGGAATACCAAGCATGTCGCGCAGACAAGGGTGGTGGGAACGCGGGGAGCGAGGTTCCCAAGGAAGACCGCACCCCGGAGGCAGCAAGGGCCATGAGACAAACATGGCGCGATCGAGGACTTACCGATGTCACGATTACGGAGTACCATGCGGCGAACACTGCATGGCCTCTGGACAGGATCAAAGAGGACTCGAGGGCCAGATGGCTGCAGGCCATGGAACGCACTCCCATGCTCTTCAGCAGGCAAGACAGGGATAGGGGACACGCAGAGGTGCGAGAGCGGTTCCCCACGTGCCCCATTAACCCCTTAGTTGCCGGAGGAATTTCGGGGTTTTGAAAGTTTTGGTTTATTTGCAATAACTTTGGCATAAGGGTCCTGCCTCAACTTTTGAAAATAGTGTCGGAAAGGTCTTCTCAAGGCGAATCACATGCAAACGTTAGAAATACATGACACTTGATACCGATGACGTGATTGTCAACTGAAAAATGTTGATGGATGTGCACATCGTTAACAATGTATGCCCTAATATTGACCATATACCTCCGGGTATAATCTTACCAAGCGCTCAACATGCGGTTAGGGCTGCTTATATTATTAGGGGCTTGTAACACTACGACACGTGTGCCCTAGATGTAACTCATTATGATCAAGCTAAAATAGAGTGCGTCTGGGAAAATATTTAGAGCATCGTCGCATCATCGTTGGTTCCAAGTTCATGGCTGCATGCGGCTCGATGAGAGCTTTTCAAAACTGTCTTCAAAAGTGAATTTGAGTTATTTGTCGCCGAGAAAATCGATTTTGAGTGTATGATGGACATGTCCATCAGCTGGCAGCTAAGGGGTTAAGCGCAAAACCAGGTTCTCCAGAAACCCTAGGAGAAATCAGCAAAGCCTGGGACGCGACCTCGTTTCTTTATACAGATGGGTCGCGACTTGACCCAGAGGAAGAGGGGGGGTCACACAGAGTAGGGGCGGCCTACTGGGACCCCAGAGGGGACGAGAGCCCCAGAACCTGGCGAGGTACGTGGTCGACGGGTGGACACCTCACCATCAACAGGGCGGAACTCCTGGCGATCCACGCGGCACTCAGAGCCAGGGAGCGCTCAACGCCAAGCGAGATAGCAATCTGCACGGACAGCCTCTGCAGTATGTACCAAATTCTCAACATGCTGTCCAGACCCCACACGATGGAATGCCATAGACACAGGGATTTGCTTGAGGATATCCTCTCCCTGGTCGAACAGCATAACAGCAAGGGAACGGAAGTCTCACTCAGAAAAGTCAAAAGCCACACGGGGGTGAAGGGCAACGACAAGGCAGATGAGGCGGCCAAACAGGCAGCAGAAAACAAGGAGGGAACCACCCAAATTGAACCATGGGACAACAGGACCATGTACACGCTCACTGCCAATGCCCGAGATGGAGAATCAATGAGGCCCCTACAAGGGGATGGGGCAGTGGAAAGGTACGTGGCAGAAAGGATCGCCCTAAAAGCGACACAGCACAAGTCGGTGAGGAAATGGCTACAACCCCCGAGCAGCCCGTGGGAAGAATGGGGGACACCCGGCAGAGGAAATCGGGAAGGGGCTCTCTCGGTCGAGGGCTCTGAAACGGCGAACCCCACGACCGGCGCCCCCGAGTCTGCCCAAGACCTCGACCGGGGCCAACAGGATGCGGAAATGGAAACACCAGAGGAGACTCTCCAGGAACTGATGCTCCTGGAGGAATCGCAGCACGCTCCCTGGAGCCAGAGCGGCCCGCCGAGGCGACGGGAGCCGGACAACCAAGAACAAGTACACCCGCGGGGACATGCCGCGCGGGAGAACACACAAGAGACCACTCAGGACGAGTGGGACCTACTCTGGGAATTCGACGAGGCGCGGGGGTCGCCTAGAGGTCAAATGAACGACAGGAATGGGGACGAGACCCCTCACCTGCAGCTCGCCCCTCCCTCGATCCAGGAAATACGCCCTGGAATAATGCTGGAGGCCGCCCAACTGAGGGACATGGGAGAGGAGGAGGCCATGAACTCGCCAGACAGGGAGATGATGCAGGCGATAGAGGAGGCAGAATGCGCGGACCCAATGGACGGACTGTGCCGCTCGATGATGGGGATGGACCTGGGAGAGTCGAAACTCCAAAACCTGACGGATGTCCCACAACGAGCGATAGACGCCTACCAGGAAACAGCCCCAGCAAGAAGGAGAAAGCGGAACAGGGACCGGGAGGCCATGCACCGGGGAAACGGAGACAGGGCCGCCACAAGCCACGCCGACGCTGCCGCGGTCGAGGCACACATGGGAAAAAGAGTGGAGGAGCCCCCGCGGGAAATCCTCCAAGACAAGTCGATACCAGGAATATCCAATAACTTCTGGAAGGTGACTCCACCGACACTCAGGTCCCTGATCCTAAGATGCCGGTTTGGAGTCCTCATGACGGCTGCCAGAAAGCACCTCATATGGCCGGGCAAATACCCGAACCCGGACTGCGCCCTCTGCGGGAAAAGGGACACCCCGGCACACAGGTTGGCGGGATGCAAAGACGAGACCAGCATGAACATGGCCACAGTCAGGCACAACGAAGTGGCAAGGACCCTCTACGAGGCAATCAGAAAGGGTCGAACGGGCGCCAGTCCGATCTGGATCACACACCACGCTGGACTCGACGGTACTAACAGATGCACACGCCCGATACCGGATTTCATAATTAAAAGGGGTCAGTGCCGTAGAGACGGAAAAGACCACCCGGGGGCGAAAGACCCCCCAGACGACATACCACACTTCGTGGATATTGTCATGATCAAGGGTGCCGAGAACGTCAGGGACGCCCCCCAGGCAGGCCGGAGAACACCCGAAGGGAGGACGTGGGGGAAATCCACCTCATAGAGGTGGCCTTCACGTGGGACACGCGCTGGTATGTGTCCCTTCACGACAAGGGAGAAGTCCTGTCGCGATTGACCGGCCCCTGGCCGAGAGAGTCTCCCAAAAAGAGGGTTTGGCCGAAGATTGACCGAAAGAATTTTGACCCTTAAGTACGCAAAAAGATGTCAAAACAAGAAAAAACAAATGTTTTCTCGAAAACTGGCCGAAAGGCCTCCGGAGAGGACTTCTGCCCTGCTTCACGATAAGCTCAACAAATATGAGCCCCTTATGGCGCTACTCAGATCCAAGGGCTACAAATGTCTATTGCCAAATCGGTGGGTTTACCCACCGTAACACGCTGTTACGGTGGGTAAACCAACCCTACGATTTTGGCGCGTAACGGGGTCGTTACGCGGTTCCGCAAGAAATGTGACATTATAGTGACCAACTAGACACCTAAAACCAATACTAAAAGTACTCGGGGGTCAATAGACTTGGCGGCAGACGTTGTTAAACATGCCTCCTATTGCGCTCAACTTGAGAAAACGTGAGAAAAATAATAGGGTGTGAGTTATGCATTCCCGCTGGTGCGTGTGGGCGGGAATGAGATGTCCAAGAGTTTGTTGGGCAATGCCCCAACCCCCTTGACTATAGCTTGAAGGCTCGAGTGACCGCTTGTGACCAGGACAAAGCACCTGGCAAGCGATTCGCAATGACGTTCGAATATCAATGACGGAGACAAGCACGCGAAGTCCCTCGTCTTCGTCACCGCGTATTTGCACTTGGGTGAATACATGACAATACGCATGCTTAAAACATAATGGATTGCCTTGTTGAGATGAAAAACGTTTGGTCTATGAATGTATTTTGACGTATAAACTTTTGCAGTTGCGTGAGCTGTACCCATTGACGTGAACTTATTTCCCCCACAAAACACTTTGAAAATAACGGATTTTAGCCAATTTTAGGGCTTAACGAACCCCGACACCCCCATGGTAACGTAGCATGCCTACGATATTCACGTGCCTCCCCAAGTGATGTACATCAAAACTTAACATTGCCAACTGTCATATATGTAGTGCCAACCCTAAGATCGTATACTAGCGCCTCCCTCCGTACGGCACGGATCTACCAATATTTGTAACACGTGTAAACCCACCGTAAGCAAATTTCCCAACCCACGCACCATAATATTTGGCAACTTCATGCGCCTCTTACATATCGAAACACCTTAGAATGGTGCAAAGTATGTTTTCCATGTTCGAAGGGACTCTTAACGAGTGCCGTGAAACATAGGTTTGAGACTATATACGCCGTTACGTAGAAGCTTTGGGTTGTTCAAAATCGTCATTACGGTGGGTTAACCCACCGTACCCATTTGGTAATAGACACAAAGTATTCGTTCATCCGATGGTTTTCGGAACCACGGGGTCAGTGTGCGAACACAACGCAAGGGCTCTCACGCAACACCTCGGCTTCAACAAGAAGGAAGCAGAAGCCCTCCTCAAGAAAATCAGAAGCATCGCGGTGGAATGGGCTGTCAAGATGTTGATTTCACACAGCAAATCGGAGAAGGAGAAGGCTCTAAAGAACAGCAAGAAGCCGCCTTGATAGTGCATGTGACTAGGGGCAGGCGTAACAGCTGTGCACCTTCGAATATCACGCTTCCAGTAGGAAGAGTCACATTTTTTTCTTTTTTTTCTTTTCTTTTGCCATCAGTTGAAGACGTCCAGTGTGTATCATGATAGTCACGATTATATCTCTGTAACTGATCAAAGAGCAGGCGCATCTTATCGGTGCGAACGACAATCGGCCGAGTCGCTGCTGTTTTTTCCTCCGACGTATATTCACCAGCAAGATGTACGAACACCTGCGGATGATCGGTGCCGGGGAGCGATTTCACCAACGTCGCCGGTCCTGCTTGGAAGCACGTTCCGTGTCCAACCAATCGAGGCCGGTTGAGATGCATCAAATTGTTACTCTCTGTGCGTGGAACCACTCGCGCCTTTTTTACGTACGCAAACGTAATGCACTGCGTAAGCAGTTTCCATTCTGCATGCGAATACCCGCCATCAACTTGAAGCTGCCATTCCAGTGGGGGCGCGCCAATAGCAAACCCGTTCGCAATAGCATATGCTGGTAGGCGCTTCCCCTCGTTCAAGCAGTGGAAGCACGTGTTGCATACCCGAGCATAGTAAGGTCCGTCACACGATTCACTTGGCTGTGGCTCCACACCGCGAGGCGAAAGCAAAAGCTGGTGCCAGGTGGTACAAATGCCGTCCACATCTGGAAGTCGATACTGCTTTATGAGCGCCTCTGGATCATTCGTGTCGTGGATACGCAACGAATCACACACACTGGTGGATGCCAGGTGATGAACCCATGAACTGGGCGGTTCGGCAGCAAGGGCGACGACATTATCTGCGCCATGTAATGGAACGAGCTCACCACAAACCGTGCACACCATGATTTGAGCCGCATCGTGCAGTTGAGCTCGACAGTTTTTGTATGCCACACACTGGTCATTGAATTTAATCGGGTCCACTTCGCCTGTAAGTATCTCATCCTTCAGGAGCAGCTCCATCTCGATGTCGTCTTGTTCATTTCGGTTACTCACGGCGCGTTGGTTACCCTGCCTGGATGGTTGCAGTCCCATGGCATGCTGGTTTCCCAGCATGGATGAATGCGGACCAGTGGCGTGCTGGTTTCCCAGCATGGATGAATGCGGACCAGCGGCGTGCTGGTTTCCCAGCATGGATGAATGCGGACCCGCGGCACGCAGGTTTTCTTGCCTTGATGCCTGCGGTCCCGCGGCGTGCTGGTTTCCCAGCATGGATGAATGCGGACCAGCGGCGTGCTAGTTTCCCAGCATGGATGAATGCGGACCAGCAGCGTGCTGGTTTCCCAGCATGGATGAATGCGGACCCGCGGCACGCAGGTTTTTCTTGCCTTGATGCCTGCGGTCCCGCGGCTTGCTGGTTTCCCAGCATGGATGAATGCGGACCTGCGGCACGCAGGTTTTCTTGCCTTGATGCCTGCGGTCCACCCGCGCTCCACCAGCACCAACCCGCGCTCCACCAGCTTCAGGCCGTGGTCCACCACGTGACATTCTGATCGAAATTGATGATTGCAGTCCTCTCAATATATGAATATAACTTTTACATCAGCTGTCGCTGTCGTTGTCGCTGTTGTTATTGCTGTGGTTGTGGCTGTGACCTGTCGCTGTGGTATATATATATATATATATCATGTTGGAATCTGCACAGCAGCCAAGGGGAGAACGCTCTCGGCATGATAGAACGAACTCAATAATATGATAACATACGGGATAAATGCAAAGGACGGACACAAGTAGAGTCACCGAAAATGACACACCGGATAAGACACGTGACTATGCAAACATGTCATTGTGCCAATTCCAGTACACCACCTAATATGAGGTGGCTCTACAGCTTGAGCATATCACCACCCTAGCTACTAGAGTTCACATAGAATGATAATGTTACAAGTCTAGTGGCTAGCAGATCACAAGTGGAAAGAAATAAAGAGAAGACAGCATGATCAAACACAGCTAGGTTGCTCATCTCAAATGTGTGTGATGTGTGTGTGTGTGTGTGGATGGGAATGATACATGTGTATCATGTATCAGGTGTATGATGGCAGACAAATAAAGATGCTATCAACGTTATGGTGTACATCATAATATATATGATAGTTTTCTAAGGCAAATTCCTGCCAGCTAGTGGTCAGCAGCTTATAATGGCCCCTCGAAAATCGAAATGTAAAATACACAAGGAAAAACGAGATATTACACACACGGGTTGTCATAAGTTCGGGGGCCAACCCAGCTGTAATGATAACATGTAAGTACACACCCCCGAGTGAAATAAGGGGAAACCCTAACCTTACCCTACACAGAGAGGACACTATTCGAACTCCAGAGGGAACGGAAACAAATATTTTACAAAAATGCTTTAAGGAAAGCCTCCACACACCTGGGTGGAGAGGTGGAACAACTCCCGGACCACACAGACGACTTTTGACATTTAGCGAATTGCTCCAGGTGCTCTACGTTAAAATTCGAAACTTCGGAGAAATGCACCAATTGCCCCAATTTTCCGGCACGGTAACCCGATGGGCCATACAAACATGGGAGAACAACAGCGGAACAGTGGGAAACAGCTGGGGTCCCAAAAAATGGAAGTGTAACGATGTAACGCAAGAAATAAGTGGAAACCCTAACCCTGCCCTACAAAGGGGGAACACTATTCAAGTTCCGGGGGGAACAGGAACAATCATTTCACAAAAATACTCAAAGGGGGGCGCACACATGCCTGGGAGAAGAGGTGGAACAACTCCCGGACCAAACAGGCGACTTTCAACATTTAGTGAATTGCTCCACCGCTGCACAAGCATATTCATCATGTCAGGGCCTTTCTGTCCGTAAACCAAAGCCTTTCCAGACCTCTCACACTTTTCTTGCCTAAACGCAAGGCAGTCAGTCAGTGAACAGTCATGTTTCGCCGTGGTTGATGACACCGTCTGCTTGAAAGCCTTGTTCATACGTGTGAACTCATCGTCAAGCAGGTCCTCAACCTTAGCAAATTCCTGCTGCAGGCATGTAGCACGGCTAGGTGGGCCCGGATTGCATAATCGATGAAAATGACATTTAGAAGTCGCAAGAAGTTTCAAGAAGTACTTAGTGGTTAAAAGAAATCATCTAGAGGCAATATTTTATATTTTTGATAATTGTAGTGGCCACAGGGCTGCTTACAGGTCGCGGACGGGCTGCCGTACATACATTGCATATCTTGCGGGCGCGTGAGATATGCAAATGATACGGGGAAGTTATTAGACGTTGTGAGAAGTATTTAGAGGTCATCCGTAGGCAATGAGAAGCAAAATTTCACATCGGGACATATTCACGGGGTGCTGGGGAGCTAATTTCGTCTGTAAAATGGCTGCAAAGCAGAAATTGCATATCTTGCGGGCGCGTGAGATGTGCAAATGATACGGGGAAGTTATTAGAAGTTGTGAGAAGTATCTAGAAGTTATTACTAGGCATCGAGAAGTGATATTTCACATCGGGTCACATTCGCGGGGCGTTGGGGAGCTAATTTCGTCTGTAAACTGACTGCAAAACAGAAAATGCATGTCTCGTGGGCGCGTGAGATATGCAAATGATACGGTGAAGTTATTACAAGTTGTGAGAAGTATCTAGAAGTTATTATTAGGCATCGAGAAGTGATATTTCACATCGGGTCACATTCGCGGGGCGTTGGGGAGCTAATTTCGTCTGTAAACTGACTGCAAAACAGAAAATGCATGTCTCGTGGGCGCGTGAGATATGCAAATGATACGGTGAAGTTATTAGAAGTTGTGAGAAGTATCTAGAAGTTATTATTAGGCATCGAGAAGTGATATTTCACATCGGGTCACATTCGCGGGGCGTTGGGGAGCTAATTTCGTCTGTAAACTGACTGCAAAACAGAAAATGCATGTCTCGTGGGCGCGTGAGATATGCAAATGATACGGTGAAGTTATTAGAAGTTGTGAGAAGTATCTAGAAGTTATTACTAGGCATCGAGAAGTGATATTTCACATCGGGTCACATTCACGGGGCGTTGGGGGGCTAATTTCGTCTGTAAACTGACTACAACATACTTTTACTTTGCCCTAATGATACGCATATTATTTGCAGTTGCAGGAGTTGGGGCACTAGCAGTTGCCGGGTGGCGGGTGCTCAAATTCAAAGGTGGCTCAAATTCTGCAACTCCTCTATGGAGACGCCCGAGGCCCTACCCAAGTCCGAGGTATTCAATGGCTGGGTCTGCTGGAGTTGCTGGAGTTGCTGGAGCTGCTGGAGCTGTTGGAGCTGCTGGAGCTGCTGGAGCTGCTGGAGCTGTCGGGCCTGTGGTTGCTGAAGGAGCATGGGCTGGGACTGCTGCAGAAGGGGTTGCAGCTGCTGGGTCTGCTGGAGCTGCTGGAGCTGCTGCAACTGCTGGAGCTGCTGGAGCTGTGGAGCTGCTGGAGCTGTTGCAACTGCTGGGGCTGCTGGAGCTGCTGGAGCTGTTGCAACTGCTGGGGCTGCTGGAGCTGCTGGAGCTGCAAGGGCTGCTGGAGCTGCTGGAGCTGTTGCAACTGCTGGGGCTGCTGGAGCTGCTGGAGCTGTTGCAACTGCTGGGGCTGCTGGAGCTGCTGGAGCTGTTGCAACTGCTGGGGCTGCTGGAGCTGCTGGAGCTGCTGCAGCTGCTGGAGCTGCTGGAGCTGTTGCAACTGCTGCGTCTGGGGTTGTTGCAGCAACAAGGGCTGGGGTTGCAGCGGTTGGAAGGCTTGCTGCAACAACGGAGGCTGGGACGCTTCCTGTCCTACTTGGAGCATCGGCACCGCCTGAGGCACCGCCTGAGGTTGCTGCTGAGGGCTTTGCTGCTGGGGGGGGAGGGTTGGTGGTGCCTCCGCTGTCGGCGCGCTGGGCGCATCTTCCCCTGGGCTTGCCATGAAGTCCGCCACTTGGCGCTCCAAGGCCCGCTGCTGGCGTTCCTCAGACAGCTTCAGCTGCTGGGTGAAGTGCGCCTCCTGCTGCTTCAGCATCTTCTGGCTCGCCTCCTCCTGCCTCGCTAACACCGCCGTTAGCTCCTCCACCGTGATTCCCCTCACCGGTGGGGCCGCCTCGGTAACCTCCGACAGAGCGACAAGCGGTTGAGGGGGGGCCACCGTGCGGGCTGACGGCGCCGGCGCCGCGCCCCTCGTTGACGCACGCCCCGAGGCCGGCATGCTTCCGCTGCCAGCAGAGGATCTCCCCCTTTTTTGACCCTTTGCTGAAGTTTGCGGGCCACCGCCACCCGAGCTCAAGCCCCTACCAACCTTACCCGCCGGCTGCCGTATCCGCGGGAGGCTCGACCTCTCCGCCGGGTTTCCCTGGGAGTTGGCTCCCGCGAGTTGGCTCCTCAACTTCTTCCTCGGTGGGGTGCCGGCGGTATCCACGTCCTCGCCCTCGTCCTCCGCCGGGACGGCAATCGCCGACGCACCACCCTGCGGCTCTGCATTCGCACCCCCTCCCCGCGGCACGTCCACGAAGACGTAGTCATCTTGCGTGTAGTGCGGCGAGGAGAAGTTGTCACCCTATAGATCCTTTGCCGTCAATTGCCTCACGATCGGAGGCAAAGAGACACCTGTGAAGAGCCCACAATCGGACGTCGAGCTTGTCAAAAAGAAATTGGGGGCTACCACTTAGACAAAAGCAATTTCACCGCAAGCATGCTCAGCACCCCCCGCAAGAGTACCGATTCACACAAACAAAGAGAATGCCGTACCGTTCTCCAAGCCGTAGTGCTTGTGCAGCTTGATGAGCTTCGGGAAGAAGATTCTCGCGCACTCGTACACAATGTCCGACCCCTCTTCAGTCTTGAAGTGGGCGGCACCACGGGCCTTATCCGTGCTCCCCTGGTTGAGCCGGTTCATCCTGAAGATGTGCGTAAGGTGCGGGGTGGCGTATCTGCCGTGGATTGGCCCACCGCATATGGTGAACCACCCACGGTCTTTCACGTGCAAGATCGTCCCCGCAATATACGCGCCCTTGTATACTTGCCCTTGGTGATACACGACGGATCCCCTCTCGAAACGCCCCTTGGACTTTTCCGTGTACCCCTCCTTCCCATGCACCCCATCCCCCGCCACGTACACCACCGGTGCTAACTGCGGCAGATCACGGTGATGCACCCAACGGGGATAAAAAGCAACACGTTGCTCCAACGTGGCCTTCGCCCACCCCGGCCAATCCGCGGCAGCGGGCGCCTTCACGACCACCTCCGCCGGTGCGGGCTCTCCCGCCGCGGGGCTCCCCGTGATTGGGGGCGGAGCGACGACCACCTCCGCCGGTGCGGGCTCTCCCGCCGCGGGGCTCCCCGTGATTGGGGGCGGAGCGACTACCACCTCCGCCGGTGCGGGATCTCCCGCCGCGGGACCCTTTGTGATTGCGGCATCCTCCACCACCACCTCCGCAGGTGCGGGCTCTCCCGCCGCGGGGCTCCCCGTGATTGGGGGCGGAGCCAACACCACCTCCGCCGGTGCGGGCTCTCCCGCCGCGGGACCCTTTGCGATTGCGGCATCCTCCACGACCACCTCCGCAGGTGCGGGCTCTCCCGCCGCGGGGCTCCCCGTGATTGGGGGCGGAGCCAACACCACCTCCGCCGGTGCGGGCTCTCCCGCCGCGAGAACCTCCGTGCTCGTGGGGGCGGGAGCGTCCGCGGGTTGCTCCGCTCCCGACGGCGCTTCCACATCCCCCTCACCAACCTCGGGGGGTGTGGCCGCTTGAAGGGGCGGTGGCCATTGCTTGAGCGCGCCTTCCAGCAGCAGGGCGCCTACTTTTGAGAGCTTCGCAGCGTCCTTCTCCGCTTGCGAGGTTGGGTAGACCGTGCGCTTCGCCATGCACTCCGGTCTACCACAATTGCTCACCTCCTCGATGCCTTTGCCTAGAAGGCAGACGTTGTGGTAGCTCGCACCGCAGTGCGAGCACTTGTGTACTCCACGTCCATCGTCTTCCTGGCAGATGAAGCAGCAGACTTCAGGTGCTGGCGGAGGGGGTGAGGGCGGAGGAGGCACGTCGAGCCCACCTAATTCATACCACACCAAAACCATGCGCGTTTACACAAGCAGGGTTTCGGGCATTATCCATACGCATGACTATAGGCTCTACCAACATGTGATTCGAAAAGGTGCTCACCATCTTCTTGCCCTGTATAGCATCTATCGTATGCTATTGTCAGGGCATGATCGAAAGCATTCCAATCTAATGCTTTCCTCACGGCGGTCTTCGGACCTGGCAGCTCCCCCAGTCGTTTCGTCGCCTCCGTGTCGTGCATGTTCACGACAGGGGGCTCCGATCTTCCTCCGCCAGGCTCCTCCACGCATTCCTCGCGACCGCAGTTGAACAAATCTCTCTTTAGGCCTCTTGCCTCTTGACACTTAGGGTGGTAGCGAATCCCGCACACCTTGCATCGCGTAACGAAAGCCCCCTTTTGACAATAGCAGCACCTATCTTCTGCCAGTACCTCTTTGCATTCGCCACACTGCACCGCCGGATACTTTTATTCGCACAGCTAAAGTGAAAGCTCCTATTGCAAACCCTACAAGTCTGCGCTGGAATTAGTTTACTGTCGCATCCAACGACATGGCAGCGGTGGTATTCAGGGGCGTTTCGGGACACTCTCGACCCACGGGTTCTGGCGGGCGCGTTGTTTCCGCCTCGGTTTCTTGAGGTCATTGCAGTTTCCGAAGTGCTAGCTCTAAGAAGTGTTCTTCAAGAATGGCTTCCGCTCGCTTGCACCAACTGGGGCGCTGAGACGCAGTAACTGTGCATGCATGTGTGACGTCAGCTCAGTATAAATCGAGGACAAAACCGCCCAAGCATTTCTCGTACGTCGATGGATCCGGGATCGGATCCGACATACGAGAAAAGTTCATGCACGTTTGACGTCAGCTCAGTATAAATCGAGGACAAAACCGCCCAGGCATTTCTCGTACGTCGATGGATCGAGGATCGGATCCGACATACGAGAAAAGTTCATGCACGTGTGACGTCAGCTCAGTATAAATCGAGGACAAAACCGCCCAAGCATTTCTCGTACGTCGATGGATCTGGGATCGGATCCGACATACGAGAAAAGTTTATGCACGTTTGACGTCAGCTCAGTATAAATCGAGGACAAAACCGCCCAAGCATTTCTCGTACGTCGATGGATCTGGGATCGGATCCGACATACGAGAAATGTGCATGCGCGTGTGACGTCAGCTCAGTATAAATCGAGGACAAAACAGCCCAAGCATTTCTCGTACGTCGATGGATCTGGGATCGGATCCGACATACGAGAAATGTGCATGCGCGTGTGACGTCAGCTCATTATAAATCGAGGACAAAACCGCCCAAGCATTTCTCGTACGTCGATGGATCTGGGATCGGATCCGACATACGAGAAATGTTCATGCACGTGTCACGTCAGCTCAGTATGAATCGAGGACAAAACCGCCAAAGCATTTCGTGGAAGTAAGTATGTGAAAATGCTTGCAGAGAAAGACAAACTTGTATATATTACTATGGATATGCATACGCGATATGTCTTGGAATCGGAGCAAACGGTGTAGGAGGGCGCGAATATGGGTGGCAGCACGAAACGGCGCCCCAATCCCACAAGCTTTAACGGTATGAATATCTACACCCCGAAACGTGTGTACAAAAGACATGTGATTGTGCTGCTGTGAGACTTCGCGTCAAGGAAGGGTTTACGTGTGTCTTACTAGATTGTTTGGTGACAGGGACGCATATCGGGGAAGGGTTATTGAACGTCACGCTCGTGCGGGATCAACGATCGTGGCTATTTGGGGTGTTATGTACGACTCTCCACATTACGCTGCTTGCAGTGAGCGTGTGAGCGTTTTTTTGGCGTTGTGTGGCTCCGACGCTGCCTACAATCCGGGACCGAATTGGGATATTCCTCCCGTTCTTATAGACTTGTTACCCCTTCTCGTAGAGGTTGGAGATTCCGCTCGCATTATACCTCTTGGAGTGTGGCCCCTGAAAGATGATGATATGGATACGCTTGAGACGTTGGTGGGGAAGATAGATTTGTTGTGCGAGGCCTGGACATCAGCAAAAGGACAAGGTGATGTTAATCACGCTCACTCAGAGGAGGTTTGTGACGATGTGGAAATGTCAGACGAGTTGGAAGGTGGGCATGAGGAAACTTACGAACGTCCTAGAGGTCAATTGCTGCAAGTAAGTGACGGTTTTGAGGAGTTGACGCGCGGGAATAAGGGTTGGTGGGTCGAGAAGATGCGAACGGCATTTGGGAGAAGCCCTCACCGCATTGCGGGTGCGGTGAGGGCGTATATCGAGTCCCTTCCGGCGGGCTTGAGTTCGAAGGTGCACAAGGAGTGCAATGCGGCATTGGTGTCGTTAGGTGACCGGCGCGAGGAGACAGTGAAGAATTGTGTTGTGGCGAATTTGAGGGACGCGTTATCACGCTTAGCACGACGAAACACACGTGCGAACGTTAGTCTAACGAGGGGGATAGCGGCTGCGGCATTTGGGAGCAACTTGGTCGAGGATAACTTGGTGCGTACGGCTTGCACGATGCTTGGTGTGCATCAACGCGTTGGAACGCTTGGGGTGGTCGGAAATTCAAACTTGAGGGAGGGGGCACACATGGGAACTGAGGAGAGAGGGCGTCGTGGCCTTTGGGAGGGCGTGATGCTTGCGGAACGGAGATTGTCTACCCGATGCTTGACAATGGCGACTTGTGCTCTTATTAGAGCTTTTTGGTTGCACCCGGACAACACTCGAGTTAGTCCTTGCAAAAAGGACGTCGTGTTGGCACGTGACCCCAACACCGGTGCTTTGAGAACACCGAGGGAGTTCGTGAGCAAACATTGGTTGGAAGCCTCTCAACTAGTAATATATAGGAGGTTTCAAGCCAAGTACCCCGCTCTCAAGATTGGGCAACGTTCCTTTGAGAAGCAAGGGGTGTGCAAGCCGCACAATGTTGTGCGGCTGCGAAGGAAGGACAACATATCTTGTTGTTGTAGGTACCACGAAGACATGAGAATGGTCCTTGAGGGCTTTGACAAGGCCCGAGAGGCGGTGCATTCACCATGTGCGTGCACTTCGGCGACATGTTGCCCACGGGTTCGAAGGACACCTGAGCATAGGCGAAAGGCATTGGGGAACACGGGAATGGTTTGCACTATTGCAAAGGCGGGGAGGTCGACATCAACTTTCGCCGAGAGCTTGTTGTGTCCGCGGGTGGGGGATAAGCATGCCATGGAGTGCTTGAGAGGGAGGTGCGAGAAGTGTGGCGGCTTGGCCAACTTCAAAGTGTGTGACAGTGAGGTGCAGCATGAGGCGCAAGTGCCGTGGTCTTGTTACGAGACTTGCGGCACAGGACAGATGGACGAGGATGGTAAGGAGATTCGGCGACTGCAGTTTGTGCAGAAGAAGACGAAGCTGGCCGCCTTGATCGCCAAGTTGTAGGCGCTGTTGCTGGGGCACGAGCCGGGGGCTTCGCCAAACTGTCAGTGCAAGGGGAACTTCTTAGTGAATAGCGCGACCGCAGGGCAACCGGAGGCATGGGCGTGGAAGAAGTTTGAAGGCTGCGGGGATTGCGCGTTTCTGCGGCCATATGCATATCACACTTTCATGGCATTACACCAGCAGCGGCAGTTTCAGACGTGCGTCAGGGATTTGCCACTGGGACATGCGGTGTTCTTGTTTGACTTCTCGGAGAATCATTCATTGAACATTCCTCGAGAAGTGCAAAGTCTGCATTGGGTGGTGAAGCAGGCGACCATATTAGTCTGCGTGGTGTGGAGACATGCGTGTATGGCCGTGGATGGGGTGGAATCAACCGCGGAGAACCCAGTGCTGGTGAAGGATTACGTGTACTTGTTGAGCGATGACCGGAAGCACGATCACCGCTTCATTCAGCACATGCGGGAGTTGATCATCAGAGACTACTTCATCGGGAGGGGGATCGCAAAGCCCTTGTTTATCCACGAGTGGGCAGATGGTTGTGCGGGACAAAATAAGTGCGCGGCAGGGTTTGCGGATGTGGCGAATAGCAAATACGAGTGGTCATTAGGTGTACCTTGCCAACGGAACTTCTTTGAGACGGCGCATGCCAAGGGGGAGCAGGATGGGGCGGGGGCGCATGTCAAGCACGCAGCGGCGGTGGCGGTCATATCGGAGGGTGACAAGTGGTATGCCCGCATCAATTGCGCTGCAGACCTGCATGCGTTCTGTTGCGAGAGATTGAGCCGACGTGCGGATAGCAGTTACGCCAAGGCAAGAGCGAGCTTCAATCAACGGTTTTTTTACTTGGTACCAGAGGACGCACTGCACGAGGAGGCGGGAGGATTGCATGCGGTGGATCACAATGCTGGTGCGGCATACCAGGCGGTGGATGGGACGCAGCGCTTGCATTCTGTAAGGGGGGGGAGGGCGAGGGGAAGTTGATGGTACGTGAGCGTACATGCTATTGTGTGAATTGTTATGCGGAGTGTGTGCGCTCCATTCCGGACTCGGAGGGATGCTTGGAGACGTCCCACGTGGATGCGTGGAGAGATGTGGAGCTGCGGCCGGCTACGGGCGCGGCCGCCGTGAGGATTCGCGGCATGGTGGAGGAGTATGCGGCGGGTGGGAGTGTAGCCGTGCGGCGTGGTAGCATCATGGCGGTGAAGAAGGATCCTACGGACGCATCACATGCCTACTACTTGGTGAAGGCGCTGTCTGGTGTCACGGAGGTCGGCGGGAGGATCCGCCGTGATGACTATAGACAGACATTTGCTCCTGGAGACTCGGTGATTTCGGGGAGATACTTTGAGTGGACGGATCCAAACGTGCGAGATACATGCACCTTAGATACTAGCAAGAAGTGCTTGATTCCGTGTGAAGCCGTACTAGCATGTGATGTTCGCCTAGTTAAGAGGGGGGATGTGCACATGCTACCCCTGAGGGAGCATCAGCGGTTGTTGGCACTTCTGTGAGATTCTAGTGTTATGTAGATGTATATATTGTATATATTGTAGATACGGCCATGTTGCGGTGTATATTGTTATGACTTGTACATACTTCGAATAACTTCTCCGTATCACGTGCTACATCTCACGCACCCGCAATATATGCAATTTCTGCTTTGCAAACCTTTTTACAGACGAAATTAGCTCCCCAGCACCCCGTGAATATGACCCGATGTGAAATTTCGCTTCTCATTGCCTAGGTATGACCTCTAAATACTTCTCACAACTTCTAATAACTTCACCGTATCACGTGCAACATCTCACGCGCCCACGAGACATGCATTTTCTGTTGTTGCAGTCAGTTTACAGACGAAATTAGCC
>LGRX02026620.1:26134-69078 GCA_001247695.2 Cymbomonas tetramitiformis | reverse complement strand
TACACGCCCCCCTCGAGAGTCAGAGAATCGTGCATGCGCAAGCATACTGAGTGCGATTATAACTACGCCACTAGGGCAGACAGCCAGAGGGCCAGGGAACCAGGAGTCCCAATGGGGGACGAACTCTCGTATTGGACCGCCAAAAGGGACAGGACAAACCCGTATTCAGCCCAATGTTCCAACGGGGGGTCGACCGAAGTGATGACCTCCAAGCCCACCGTACGGTCATGGACAGGTGGGCAGGCCCAAAAACGACATGTCGCGAGCACGGGATGGCCCGGAGCTGAGAAGGGGCAGCTCGACCCGCATGAAGCCGGGGAAGGATGCCCCGTGCAGTATCCGGGAGATAATGAATCCCCCCGGGAGAGCTACGTGAGCTTAAGGGAACACACACCCGACCGGACAGGCAGCAGGCGAATTCGATTGGCACCCGAGCGGACGCCATGTTGTCCGCGAGGGCATGCTGCCCGAGAGGGGTGCCCAAGGGACTTGCAAGACCTGCGCACGAATATCCTGCGCACCAAACCAAGAGTGGGGGATACCCCACGGCGATCGCAAAACTTAACAAGCGAAGCCACGGGGGACAAGCGGTCCCGGACAAACAGTGACGCCCCGGAGGGCAAGTCGTTCGCGAGTGCGGGCCAGGAACAACAGACACCCACAAAAACAGGGGCAAGTTACGTTGTCCCCCAGGGCAGGGGGATCACGAGGACACCGCTGGGATTAGTGGAGCCACGGGAAAAAACTCCGAGACTCGCGGAACTCCTCCGTGAGCCCAGGAGGAAGACACTGTGCTACGAGAAAATACCCCCACCAATGAGACGGCCGAGGGGAGAAACCCGAAGGACCAGCGCAAACGACGGTACCGCAGAGCGCGCCCACGCCCAGGGGACGGAAACTGAGGGGGTTAAGACCCCGAACGCTCACATAGGAGTCCGGCACGGGGGAATGGGGCCCGCCTGTGCAGCGCACAAACCTCGCCCCGCGACACCTGAGGGAAGGGCACCAATGCTAACCCAAAGACCCAAGGATTCAAGGGGTCTGGAGAAAAAGATTCGGACTCTCCGACACCCCTGTCACGGGCCCAGTGAACCGCAATGGCGAACGGCGCATGTAGAACAAAGGGGCACCGTGGATCTTACCAGCGCAGATGGCGGAACAAAATCTGACCCTTCGATCCGATGCAAGAACTCACTACGCTCTCCTCATGATCAGAAGAGTGACAGCGAAGGTGACGGTTGCCACGTGAACCGACGCGAAAAGGGACGACACTCTTCCGCGCACTACGCACGGGCTGCGAGCCCTACAAACTGGGCACTTCAAATTCGAAAACATCCTCACTCCCTGGAGCGGCAAACTTTCGGCGACAATACAATGGCGTCTGCAACTGGAGAAATTTCGGCAGTCAGCGAGCAAGAGACCGAAGAACCAGGGCCCAAGCTACAGAGGACGGGGGAGAGTCAGGTGAACTTCCGCGACAGCGGACTACACCCCACCCGGAGCATCCCAACTGCTAGGGTGCCGTGCATTTCAGGACGACAGGTCATTATTGACGAGCTGTTTACAGGGAAGGAAGTGGTCCCGAGGGTCCCGGACAGGGAGCTCCTCACGAGAAGAACTCTGACCAACGACACATCCCTGTTGAGGTTCCGCACCTTTCCTAGGGGATATGAGCCTCTCCCCTGGAAGGGGACATCAAGGGGAGGAAACGCGGGCCAGACACCTGAGGACGGGGGGGGGAAGCACACTACCACCACGATCCGCAGGAAATGGAAGTTGAACCGGGACTCGCTGAGCGGGACCCAAGGCAGGCGGCGGGACATGAAGCGGCGCCACCACAGGAACTTCCCCAGACGGCGCCCGTGCCCACGGGGCTGTTCCCATTGACGACAGAGGTGGTGGAACACATTTCACAGGCACCTGTGCTGCTCAAAGCAGGGCTTCTCTGGGCTCATCTCGCGGAAGCGGGGGAGAAGTTACAGGGACAGGTGCACCCTGGGCAAACTCCCGCAGCGGGGGCCCTGACCGCACAAGACCTCTTTGAACACCCGGCAGGGGAACCACTGCACACCATCTTCGGCACAGGAGGCGCTCCAGGGGGGCAGTACGACTCCGTGTGGAACATGACGGTGCCCCCGGCCATTGACTACACCTGTCTGGCGCACACAGGAGACGGGGACACTCGCAGGTTCCAACAGCTGCTCCTGGCGGAACTCCAGGAAAGACTGTGGAACACAGGCCGCTGCCCCGCCAAGGGGGATATCAGCGTCACGTCCCCTTGGCAGGGCACCCTGAGGGCGACATTCACTGACCCGCTTCACGCAGCCATTGCCCTGGTAGACGAACGGTGTGCCCCGGCGGTGCCACTGGAGCCACCTCCGTGGGGCTATGCCGACCGCTGGAAGCACGGGGCAGTGGGCACCCCCAAAGCCAGTGTCGCCAGGGACGTGCACAGGTGCCCAATGAAGCAGGACAGGGACTCGCTCCCAGCTGACCGCACGGTCATCCTGCAGTCCGTCGGGCTGGTTGGGCAGGGTGTGGCTGAAGTGGCCAACAGCATCTCGGCGGGAGTGGTGCTCGAGGGGGGAGCCCGAAACATTGTTTACATCGGTAAGGGAAGGCCACACTGGGAGGAGGCCAGGGCGCCAGCACTGGACGTCGCCATTGTGGTGTTCTCGCGAGTGGACGAGGCTGACAGGGCACTGCGGCTGGGTCTCCCATATGAGTTCTATGGGCACCCAGTCACGGTGCACAAATACTCCTCCACCGCAGATATCACAAAGTTCCAGGAGTGGGAACTGGAGGTGGTTGCCAGGCCACCGGAGGGCAGACACTGGCACTCTGCAGACAGGGTGGAACAGGTCCTCTCTGCAGCGAAGCGGGAGCTGCGGACGCAGACAGGCATGGAGGTGTTTCCGGTTCCCTCCCCCCCATCAGAAAGGGGGGTGGGGGAACTCATCACTCTCGCCCAACCGCTCCCGGACAGGGACAGCAGGGAGGCCTGCAGGTACTGGGTAACGGTGGAGGCTGCCACATACGAGGCAGTCTCGCATCGCACCAAGGACCGTATGTTCTTCCACATCGGGAACGTAAAGTTTCACGTCGCCTGCAGCCCGAGGTCCAGGTGGATGACCCAACGAAGCCCACAACAGCCCCCGAGACAGAGGCCCAGATACGCGGGAAAGGGGCAGGGCAAAGGAGCCAAAGGCTCCTACTACGGTCAGGTACAGCCGACCCAGCTGTTTGCGCAGGACCAGGGGTACGGCAGGCAGCTGCCACCGGAGCCGCCAGCAGCGCAGGCTCCTCGGGCGGGCGGCGAACTAGCGTCGCTGGCCGACTCCGTGAAGGCTCTCACCGAGGTGGTAAGCCAGCAGGTGCAAGCCTCGGACAGGCAGATGTCAGCGATCACCCAGCTGTCTGGGCAGGTCACGGGGCTGCTGCAGCACGGGGTCCAGCTGATGCCTCAAGGGGGGCAGAGCTACCTGGGCCAACAGCAACAGCCCCAGCAGCTGCAGCCCCCTCCGGCAGCCCCGCTACAGCTGCCGCACCAGGTGCCATTGGGGCCGCCACAGGCCCAATATTCGCACCTGGCACAGGGGCTGTACCCACAGTGGGGCACACAGCTCCAGCAACAGCCGACTGCCCAGCCCACTGCCCAGCCGAGGCCCCTGGCGGAGGCCCTGGGCAAGGACCCTCGGCAGTATGGGAGGCCTGAGACAGGCCCCGCAATTCCACAGGAGTTCGACAACCCTGACGGCAGGGCGGCACTAAAGCGCCTCGACGAGCTTAGGGCTCAGGTCAGTGCTCCCTTGCCAGTTCTGAATGCCTGGCCATCTTGCCAAGATGGTGATCTGACCAGTATAATGCAACCCCTCCACAGGCACACAGAATCTGATGCGAGACGATGGGCCGAGACCAGGCACCGGACGAGGGTAGACGGAGATGCAGAATGCAGGCAGGCGAGCACACCTAGTGGAGGCACAGCCTGGAGGGGGCACAAGATGACTCCTCCCGGCACGCGCTGGCCAGGGGAGAAGCAGTGGCAATAGGACATATGATAAATACCTGCAGAACAATGAAACCTATTGCTTATTTGTATTAACAGCCTCTTGTAATCACACCCCCGATCTGATAACAGAGGGGGACCACCCAAGGGAAGGAGAGTTCGAAAAATTTGGCATAATGCTGCACTTCTTGTCACCGAGTCTCGCGCTCCCGGGACACTTTAAACTCGTGATGGACCGGCAGCACACATTACTTATTTCCGCATGCCTCGTAACGATGGGAATCTTGGTTATTACCCACCGCGGGATCAGAATCTTAATAACACGAACGCAACTAAAAGACTCTGCCCCAGGGGGGACTGTGTACTCACATCAAGGCCCAGAAGTCTGGGTTTGGAGGAATCAAAGGAAGAACACACCCTGGATGCACAAGAGGGGGAAATGGTATTGGAGAGAGGCGATGGACGGGGGAAGCCTCTTCTATGTCAATAGCGCTGCAGGGAGGACCTCCCTCCGCAGGAATTTTGCGGGGAGGAACAGCAACTGTGTTTTTGTTCCGGTCGGCATGCTGCGGAAAGTCAGGAAAGAGCTCGAAGATAGGGACAAGAACAGGAAGTCTCGCAGAGGAGGGGAAGATCAACCCTCCACCCCCCCCCTTAGCGGTGGGGGGGGTGAAAAGCGCCCCCCCCCCAAGGAACCAGACACGGGGCGCGAACCCCCAAGAGGAGGGGGGCCTCTACACGGTGGAGGGACGTATATCAGATGTGCAACTCAGCCGGTACCTTCACACAATTGACCCGGCACCGCCGGAGGAGATGAACCAGCACAAATTCCTCTCCAAACTTCTGGCCAGGGATGGGATCGATGGCCTGCTCGCGAACGGGAGGTTCGCGTACCAGCCGCTGTGTGACGGAGAGCACTGGAGGGCCCTTTTCTTTGACCAACAGGCCGGGGAAGGGGGGGGCACCCACGTGCACCTCTTTGACTCCTACGGACCCAACCCACGGGAAGGAGCGAGGGGGCATGAGGAGCTGCTGGACGCCACCCGAAAGTGGGCAGAGAGAAGGACAAAGCAGGGGGTCCCTACCGAAATCACGTGCATCAAACTCCGTACTCAGTACGATGACTTTCAGTGTGGGGTCTGGGTCGCGGTGATGGCGGCAGCATGGTGCGACTGGACGAAATCCCCAGAGAGGTCAACCTGGCCAAGGGCGGCGCACAGAGCCGCTGGGGGCACTGGGAAAACGACAAACAATAGGGTGGCAAAACAACACAGAATCGTCATGCAAATCGCCACCAAGCAGGAGGAACACGCGGAATGCCAGGCCGGCACCCGGAGCGGGAGTAGTAGAGTACCCGGCAAAAGGGCAGTGCTCAGGCCACTACAACAAGTGACGGGAAGCGGACAGGCGCCAGCTCAGCAGAAGAGACAGCATAGGGCAGGCGCAAAGACCGTACTTGGCTGCTGGGGCAATAGTGCACGAGAATCTAAAAATGAACCAAATCACCACAGCGATAAAGAGAATCAAACACCCCCACCAGATGTGGGGGAGGAAGGTAGGCTGTCCCTGATGACCTGGAATATCAGAGGAAGCGACCACGCGTACTATGACCTCGCCAGGAGTTGCGAGGAACACCAGCCGGACGTGCTGGTTCTCACAGAAACAAAGGCGGCGGGCCCCATGGGACCAAAAAAACTCCAAGGGCTGGGTTACAGCGCCTGGCACTCAGCGCCGTGCCATGGAACCCAGAGGAGGGGGGCGGATGGTACTTCGTACAGAGGGGGGGTGGTCCTAGCCCTCAGACGCCCCTACGACAGGACGGACGTGCGCGCTAACCGTGAAGTCCCCAGATGCGCGAAAGGGTATTTACAGCATGTAGTTATTACGCTGCCAAGCGGCGTGAAGGTGCACGTGCTCGGTGTCTACAACCCTCCCCACCCGGAAGAAGCGGTGGTCAGGACGTGTATCCGTGATTACATAGCCCGAGAGGCCGCAGTGGCTTCCAGGAAGGGGGAGCACATGGTGGTGGGGGGAGACTTCAACGTCGCGGAGATCCCCAGAGAGCAAGACGGGATAGAACACCGTGCATGGAGAGGGATGTCTGACCGGGCGGGCCTTGCAGAGATCAGCTGCCCGCAAGGACCCACGTTTGGGGACCACAAAATCGATGGGTGGTTAGCGTCAGAAGAGCTTCAGCGGATCGCTGACGAACGGCACCCGATCGACACCAGGGCGCACAGGCACTGCAGCGACCACCAAGCGGCAGTGGCGGCGGTGCCGCTGTGGAAGCTTCACACGACCACACCGATAGTGGAAGAGCAGGCGAAACCCGACCCGATCACGAAATATCAATTCCCGATCTCCAAAGCCTTGCAACGCTCAATGAAGGCGGCAATAGATTCGGCGCTCCAACCGAGTCTCAGGGAAAATGAATTCAAGACAGTGATCGAAAACGCGGTCGACGCGGCGGAAAGGGGAAGCCCGGACGCCAGGGAAAGAATTGATGAGGCCGGGAAGGCAGTTGATGGGGTCCTTCAGCAAGCCATGCGGGCCGTGGAGATCCCCCTTGAAACCGTCAGGTGCAAGCCCAAGGTCACCAGGGACCCCAACACAGGGGTCAGACTACCAAAAGCTAAATTCAGGAAGCGTGATAAAGCGCTGAAGGCAGCGGCGGTCCTACAGGAGATGCTTGCGATAGAGAGGGCAACAGGGGAAACCCCCAGCGCGGCACTGCTAGAGGAAGCCATGGCGGAGCCACGGGACACGGCGAAGGGCAGACCTGACACGTGTGCGGAGCCGGAAGACCCCCACTGGTGGGCGGAGTCTGAGATGCGCAGGTTCAGGCAGGAAGCCAAGTCCGTTATCAAAGACCACAAAGCCGAAACCTGGGAGACATTTGTCCAGAAATTCCGTAGTAACTACTATCGCATGAAAAAGTCAGCCCACAGGTTCGTCTTCAGAGACCGCGACGCACTCCCGAAGGGCAGAACCTTGGGGATATGGGACAGAAACAACAAAATGGCAGTCGGGGCGGTGGCCACCGCGGAGGCCTTTTCGGGGCACATGGCCCACTCGGACCCATATTGCTTCGAACACCCCAGGACGGACCAACTGGACGAAGAGATGCCATGGCTGGCGGCGGAAGCCCCGGATAGCATGAAACCGGGGCAAAGACCGAGGAAGACGGAGCTTGGGAGCAGGCTTACTATTGAACTCTACAGACAAATTGTCAAACGGCTCCCCAACGGGAAGGCAGCCGGCCCGGATGTGGTACCAAATGAAATCCTCAAGGCTATGCCGGAGGAATTCCACGAATTTCTCTTCTCGCTCATGAGGGCGATGTGGAAAGCGGGGATAACCCCAGGCACTTGGAAGTTGGGCACCTTTGTCTACCTACATAAGAAAGGGGACACCTCTGTGTTCTCCAACTACAGGCCCATAGGGCTTCTCCGCACAATTCTCAAGCTCTATACGGCAATGGTCACGGATGTTCTATCCACGTTCTGCGAGGTAAACAGTATCCACAGCCAAGAGCAGATGGGTTCTAGGAAACACAGAAGCACGATCAACCAGCTCCTTCGACTGCAGCATGTTATCGAGGACAGCAAACTGTCCCACAGCCAACTGCATGTTCTCTACGTGGACTTCGAGAACGCCTACGGGTCGGTGGAGCATGACAGACTCCAGCACACCATGAAGTACCTGGGGATCCCGGAGGACGCGGTCAGAGTGGTGGCAGACCTCTACGGGGGGGAGGCACACAGGTCACCCTTTAGGATGGCCTCAAAGATAGAGCACTACAGCTCGGAGCCCCTCATGGTCAAAAGGGGACTAGTGCAGGGAGACTCGCTGAGCCCCCTGCTCTTTATTCTCTATTTGGAACCCCTACTACGCTGGCTCAAGGCGGGCAACAAGGGGTATCTGCACCGCCTCACGGATTCGGACAAACCAATTCGCACTTCCTCGGCGGCATATGTGGACGATCTCGCCCTGATCGCGGAGTCGGCAACGCAACTGGCAGTGCAAGTCAGGAAGCTGGAGCTCTACTCCAACTGGAGTGGACTTCGAATCAACAAGACCAAATGCGGAATTACGGGAACGGACGAAAAAGGGTCTCCGATCCCTGAGGAGACATACGAGGATGTCACCATGCGCACCCCCAGGGTAGGCAAGCATGGATTCCCGTACCTCCACCCGGATGACCCATACAAGTACCTTGGGATACAAGTAGCCCTCTCGGGGGACTGGACGGTCCAAAAGCAAGCCTCCTTTCTGCAGGCAAGGGAAAGGATACAGGCGCTCCTCCACTCCCCTCTGACGAGCGGACAGCAGGAGGAAGTCCTCCGCTCGGCAATTATAGGACAGCTTAGATATGCCCTTCCCTTAGGGATTTTTTCTACCAAGGAAATCGAGGACCTAGACGCGATTATCGGCGGGGCATACAAGCTCCTTAATGGACTGCCAAGAGGCACCGCTAATTGCTACACGGCACTCCCGAAAACCTCCTACGGGCTTGGGCACACACCACTGCTGGCCACGTACGCACAAAGTGTGGCGAGCGCCCTGCAGATGGCCACCGCCACCAGGGAAGACCTTCGAGAAAGGCCGAGAGAGGTGTTCAGGGAAAGTGAGGCCTTTCATGTCAAGCAGACCTCTCAACTTAGTGCCACCACGAGGGGGCTGGTCAGGTATCATTACAACCGCAGACAGGGACAGGTGGACGGTACGGTCAGAACTGGGGAACTCGACAGGTGCTGCACAGCCCGGCAACTTGCGGTGCTACGTGAGCACCAAGTCTCGCTCACAGGATCTGGACCGCTGCTGGTGGACCTGATTAACACCCAGCACGGGGTTATCTCCAAACTTGCAAACGCGGTTCGGAAGCCCTTCCCGAGTGCGCTCGAAGGCAGACACAGAACGGTCGTTGACCAGGACACGGGTGAGGAGAGCGTGAAGATCTACTCAGTCAATGACCAGGAGGAAATTCCGCTTAGTCTGACCACGCTGCTGCCTCTGCTCCCTTTCGTGGAGGAGGGGTTTTATGTGGCGAAGGGGGGCACCCGTGCGTGCAGCCTCAGAGAAGCAAAAACAAAAGTCCCCGCCAGGTTTCAAGGGCGCATGCGAACCTTCATGCTCATGCTGTACCCATATATATGCGAAGCGCTCGCTGACAAGCCCAACGACGCGCGATTCTGGGACAACCCGAAGAACCTCACCCTCAAACCCCAGTTTATGCCGTCCAAAGAGGCACACAACGCTCTAGGGTTCCAAAGGTTGGCAGAACCCCAGTCGACCGAAGGGGAAGAACTAACCACTTGGGAAGAGGGCTTCCACCCCACTCAATCCAAATGGGGCCCGCGATCGCTGTGGCACGCAGGAAGAAGAGGACCCCCCACGACCTCCATGCAAGCCAGAAACGCCTTAAAACAAATGGCGACAGGTTATTGCGCCAAGGACGAAGAAGACCACGAAGACGCCTTTAAATGCCACGATATTGGAGTCAGACCCACCCTGCTTGAGGACCCGGGGGGTAGAGTCATGATCATGGACTCCGTAGGCGTGAGACCCAAGGCGGAAAAATTCCTCTCAGACCTGCGACACGCAGCCAGAGCTGGAGCAAGACTCACCGAGAAGGAGGCGATGGACAGCAGGAGGGCGATGAGGAGAAACCGCTCTGAGGGGTCCCATGCGGACAGCCTCCTGAAGGGGGGAGGAAGAAGAGGAAACGAGCCCCGGGGGGAGGGCACCCCCAGGCACAGGACGGAAGGGGTCTTCTCGGACACCAGAGGCAGGGAGGCGTGGCTTAGCTCCATACAAGTGGAAACCCACAGCCTCTGCACGACGGGCTTGGACACAGTGTCGATGCACCAGACGAAACTCGCGGATGCCCTCAACGGAACCGAGTTCGAGCAGTCGGAACAATATGAGGCGCAGATGCGCAACACGATGGAAACGGTCCGGGAAGAGGGATTTTCCTTTGTCCTGACTTGCGACGGCAGCCACTGGAATGTGCTCCTATTCGGAAAAAATGAGGACACCAGTGTTTCAATCTACCTCTACGACCCAATGGGGGGGGAAGACACGCGCCTACTGACGGCGCTGAGACAGTGGGCAGGACCGCCGGGATGGCCGCCGGTCAACGTAACGGTCTCCAACATGGGGGTCGCACACCAACGGGACGGATACCAATGCGGCGTCTGGGTGTGCTACATGATTGACAAGTGGCAGGAATGGAATAGGTCCACCACAGGAGAGAAGTGGGAGTCCTGGATCGGGCTTCATGGGCCCCCGGAGGGCGGAGAAGCTACGACCTCCAAGGGATACAGGAAAGCCATGAGAGGCCCAATCATGGCGCGCATAGGAGAATTGGAACAACGGGAGCGCCACCACGTGTTCCACGGGGAGGGAGAGACTCACGACCCAATCTCCTTCGAGGAAGTGGATGACGAAATCCAGGAAGAGGCTGGCGCGGGGCCAATGCAAGTCGGGAGGAGCCCGACCAGGCAGACCCAGGCAAACACGGTGCCAGCAACCCCCAGGCACGCCCGGGAGCTCCCGAAGGTCGGTGAGAAAAGGACCAGGCAGATCATACAAAGCCCCCAGGCCACGTGGAGAGCGAGGAGATCAGACCCAGGCCGAATCCGCCTGCGCAGACGCCCCAGAGGGAAACAAGCCCCCACCGGGTCACAAAGGTTAGCCTGGAAGACGGCAGAGGCACGAAATGGAAGGGGACCGCGGCGCAGATCATGATGCTGAGGACATGGGTCCTCGCTCAATTGTCCAAAGGAGATGTCAGGACTGGGGAGTTGTTCCAGCATGCGGCCAAAATCGGATTCCCGAGAGACGCGGTTAGGCTGATGACCACGCACCTCGTAAGCAGTGAACAGGTCGCATGGGCAACGCACCCCCCTGTTAATGACTGCCGGAACAGGAACATGTGGTGGAGGATCGACACCATGGAGCTCTCGGTAGGCGCTGGCCCGACGGTTGCCAATGATCCGGAAGTGCTCGAAGAAACGGAGGAGGAACCCCAGGCCGTTGAGGCGTCCGAGAGCACCACGATCCTAGCGGTTAGGACGCACTGGGGAAGCAGGGAATACCTGCTTGGGCCAGTTCGCCCACAAGGGGAGGCATGGGTCGAAGAGGACACACTGCTGACAGGAGGAATTGCGGGAATGAACCCGAGCCGGGCCGAACGAGAGACCGACACGTTCCACAACAAGGAGCGGGAAGCACAGCAGGCTCGGAGACCCACAGAAAGAGAACCGCTGTCAGGAGCTCCCACGAGGCATGCCCACTACTGGCCGGGGGTCACCGAGCTCAACATAGACACTGAACCCTTTAACCCAGACTGGGACGCAGCACCCTCGGGCAAGTGCACGCTCACGACAGAGACAGGCAGGCACCACGTGTTCGCGCACGACGAGCGTGGCAAGATGGTAGGCGCCCTCAAAGAAGAGGTACTCGATAGGCTCTACGACAGATATGTGGCCGCGGCGGGCACGGACAGCGCAGATCAGACCCATACAAGGGCGGGGGAAGAGCGACGGCGGTCCTTCGAGGAGCGGGAGCCACAGCTGGGCACAGTCCACGGATTCGCCACAGAAGTAGTCCTCCTGCTCAAAAGATATTCCTGCGAGGAGGAGGAGGAAGTCAAGAAAACTGCACTGCAAAATCACTGGACGCTCCCTCCAGAAATTATGCAAGCGCTCCAGGAGGCCTTCGGGATCCAGGCGGAGATATTCGCGTCGCCGCTCAACGTACACAGCCACACGGCGACATACTGCTCCAAGTTCGACAGGGACAAGATTTTCGGATCCAAAGGGTCTGCATGGGACACCCAATGGGGAGAGCTGGGCGCCTTCGAGTTCAATCCGGAGTACACGGCGGCAGACCTAGACAAAGCGCTTAAGGAGGCCCTGATGTCCACCATGGCGAAAACCCCGGTACTGGGGGTAGGAATTTACCCGGCCTGGACGAGAACGCCAGCCAAGGCATACTGCAGGAGGTATGGAGATACTAGGATACATGAATTTGGGGTGATCCCAAGAAAAAGCTTTACGTTCCTTCCCCCAGACCACTGGGGAGGCACCACAGTATCAGGCGTCACGAAGAAGGACTACAGCAACTGGGGAGTTAGGATCCTAGTTGTTGCCAACGCAGAGGGATGGCAAAAATTCTGCCCGGACCCAGAAGGGGCAGCGGAACTAGTCGGGAAGGCCCTGCAGCGCAGCACGTACTGCACGGTCCGTAAGTACCACACGATTCGGAACCTCAGGCCGGCCAACCCGAGGGTCCACACCTCGGACGCAGTGTCAGACATGGCGGCGGTCAAAAACGCGATGGAGAGCACTAGTCAACACGACATGATCTTCGACCCTCACCCGATGAGAAAATGGGAAATACCGAGCATGTCGCGCAGACAGGGATGGGGGAACGAAGGGGGTGAGGTCCCCAAGGAAGACCGCACCCCGGAGGCGGCGAGGGCCATGAGACAAACATGGCGCGACAGGGGACTCGCCGAGGTCACGATCACGGAGTACCATGCGGCGAACACGGCATGGCCTTTGGACAAGATCAAAGAGGACTCGAGGGCCAGATGGCTAAAAGCAATGGAGCGCACTCCCATGCTCTTCAGCAGACAAGACAGGGACAGGGGACACACGGAAGTAAGGGAGAGGTTCCCCACGTGTCCCATTAAGCGCAAAACCGGACGTTCCAGAACCTTAGGGGAAATCAACAAAGCCTGGGATGCAACCTCGTTCCTCTATACGGATGGATCGCGACTGGACCCAGAGGAAGAAGGGGGGTTACATAGAGTGGGAGCGGCCTACTGGGACCCCAGAGGGGATGAAAATCCCAGAACTTGGAGGGGCACGTGGTCGACAGGTGGACACCTCACCATCAACAGGGCGGAACTCCTGGCGATCCACGCGGCACTCAGGGCCAGAGAATGCACAACACCGGGCGAGATAGCAATCTGCACGGACAGCCTCTGCAGTATGTACCAAATACTCAACATGTTATCCAGACCCCACACGATGGAGGGCCACAGACACAGGGATTTGCTTGAGGATATACTCTCCCTGGTAGAACAGCATAACAGCCAGGGAACGAAGGTCTCACTCAGGAAGGTCAAAAGCCACACGGGGGTGAAGGGCAACGACAAGGCAGATGAGGCGGCCAAACAGGCAGCAGAGAACCAGGAGGGCACCACCCAAATTGACCCATGGGACAACAGGACCATGTACACGCTCGTGGCCAATGCCCGGGATGGTGAATCGATGAGGCCCCTGCAAGGGGAGGGGGCGGTGGAAAGGTATGTGGCAGAAAGAATTGCACTAAAAGCGACACAGCACAAGTCAGTGAGAAAATGGCTACAGCCCCCGAGCAGCCCGTGGGAAGAATGGGGAACACCCGGCAGGGGAAATCGGGAGGGAGCTATCTCAGCAGAGGGCTCTATGACAAAGAACCCCACGACCGGCGCCCCAGGGCCAGCCCAAGGCCCCGACCGGGGCCGACAGAACGTGGAAATGGGGACACCAGGGGAGAATCTCCAGGAGCCGATGCTCCTGGAGGAACTCCAGCACGCTCCCCGGAGCCAGGACGACCCGCCGGAGCGACGGGAGCCGGGCGACCAGGAACAGGTACACCCGCGGGATCAAGTGGCCACTCAGGACGAGTGGGACCTACTCTGGGAATTCGATGAGACGCGGGGGCCGCCTCTGGACATGGGCGAGAGGGGGGCCATGAACTCGCCAGACAGAGAGATGATGCAAGCGATCGAGGAGGCAGAACGTGAGGACCCAATTGACGGTCTGTGCCGCTCGATGATGGAGATGGACCTGGGAGAGTCGGAACTCCAGAACCTGACGGACGTTCCACAACAAGCGATAGACGCCTACCAGGAGGCGGCCCCAGAGAGAAAAAGAAAGAGGAACAGGGACCGGGAGGCCATGCACCGGAGAAACGGAGACAGGGCCGCCACAAGCCACGCAGACGCTGCCGCAGTCGAGACACACATGGGAAGAAGATTGGAGGAGCCCCCGCGGGAAATTCTCCAGGACAAGTCGATACCAGGAATATCCAATCACTTCTGGAAGGTTACTCCACCGACGCTCAGGTCCCTGATTCTAAGGTGCCGGTTTGGGGTCCTCATGACGACCGCCAGGAAGCACCTCATATGGCCGAACAAATATCCGGTCCCGGACTGCGCCCTCTGCGGGAGGAGGGACACTCCGGCACACAGGCTGGCTGGATGCAAAGACGAGACCAGCATGAACATGGCCACAGCCAGGCACAACGAAGTGGCAAGGACCCTTTACGAAGCGATCAGGAAGGGACGAACGGGCGCCAGTCCGATCTGGATCGCGCACCACGCTGGGCTCGACGGGACTAACAAATGTACCCGCCCGATACCGGACTTCGTACTCAAAAGGGGTCAGTGCCGTAGGGACGGAAGGGACCACCCGGGGGCGAAGGACCCCCCAGACGACATACCACACTTTGTGGATATTGTCATGATCAAGGGTGCAGAGGACGTCAGGGACGCCCCCCCAGGCAGGCCGGAAAACACCCACAGGGAGGATGTGGGAGAAATCCACCTCATAGAGGTGGCCTTCACGTGGGACACTCGCTGGTATGTGTCCCTTCACGATAAACTCAACAAGTATGAGCCCCTTATGGAACTACTCAGATCCAAAGGATATAAAGTGTTCTTTCACCCGATGGTTTTCGGAACCACGGGGTCGGTATATGAACACAACGCAAGGGCTCTCACGCAACACCTAGGCTTCAACAAGAAGGAAGCGGAAGCCCTCCTCAAGAAAATCAGTAGCATCGCGGTGGAATGGGCTGCCAAGATGTTGATTTCACACAGCAGGTCGGAGAAGGAGAAGGCTCTAAAAAACAGCAAGAAGCCGCCTTGATTGTGCATGTGACTAGGGGCAGGCGTAACAGCTGTGCACCTTCAAATATCACGCTTCCAGTAGGGAGAGTCACATTTTTTCTTTTTTTCTTTTTCTTTCTTGTGACCGCTGCTCCGGCGGTCCAACGCGCATTATGTGCGGCTGCTGCCCCGGCAGCTCAGCGCGCAATATGTGCGGCCGCTGCCTCGGACACTCAACGTGCATTATATGTGACTGCTGCTCCGGCGGTCCAATGCGCATTATGTGCGGCTGCTGCCCCGGCAGCTCAGCGCGCAATATGTGCAACTGCTGTCCCGGCGGCCCAACGTGCATCATATGTGACCGCTGCTCCGGCGGTCCAACGTGCATTATATGCGACCGCTGCCCCGGCTGCCCAACGCGCACTATGTGCGACCGCTGCCCCGGCAGCCCAGCGCGTACTACGTGCGGCTGCTGCCCCGGCTGCCCAACGCGCACTATGTGCGACCGCTGCCCCGGCAGCCCAACGTGCATTATATGCGACCGCTGCTCCGGCGGTCCAACGCGCATTATGTGCGGCTGCTGCCCCGGCAGCTCAGCGCGCAATATGTGCGACCGCTGTCCCGGCGGCCCAACGTGCATTATATGTGACCGCTGCTCCGGCGGTCCAACGCGCAATATGTGCGGCTGCTGCCCCGGCAGCTCAACGCGCAATATGTGCGGCCGCTGCCTCGGACACCCAACGCGTATTATGCGTGGCCGCTGCCCCGGCTGCCCAGCGCGTACCACGTGCGGCCGCTGCCCCGGCAGCCCAGCACGCACTACGTGCGGCCGCTACCCCGGCAGCCCAACGCGCACTACGTGCGGCCGCTGCCCCGGCTGCCCAACGCACACTACTGTATGTGCGACAGCTGCCCCGGCAGCCCAACGCGCACTACGTGCGGCTGCTGCCCCGGCAGTGGCTGCCCCGGCAGCCCAACTACGCGCACTATGTGCGGCAGCACTAGCGCAGGCGGGTAGTTGCGGCGAGCGGGCGGGGCGCGCACCATGTGCGGCAGCACCGGCGCAGGCGGGCGGCAGTTGCTGCGAGCGGGCAGGGCGCGCACTATGTGCGGAAAGCACCTTTTTTTGTCGCGAGGTGTATTTTTTCTGTCGTGTCGCAAACAGATCCGATTATACCCAACATTATACACCGACGGTTCGCAGCTTTTTCAAAAAAAGGCTGCAAGGTCCTGCGTTTCCCTTATAGGAGCGAAACAGGTTTTCCTGGAAAAAGTGACATCGACATACACGATACTACCAGAACTGTCCACCTTGGGGCCCTTTTTTACGGAAACATTGTGATTTCCCCGACAGATCGGGAGTAACCGCCCATATATAATTATATTGCAGTCCACACCGGTCACCTTAAGATGGCAAGCAGGAGAGTTATACAAATCGATCGAGCATTGCCGCCAATCAGAGACGCATAGAATATTCCTGGGCGTAGTATCGAATTATGGATATTCATGCAGAAGTTATCAGCGCGACAGATTTCAGGTGGCGTATAAAAGATATTTCCGACCGATCGCGCATAATCGCCAATCAGAGAAGCCATGAGATTAGATAAACTCCATGAATATGGGTCACACGCGAAATACCATAAGCTGACTGTGCACCTAGAAGGAGCACGTGTTTTTTGTATAATTATAGAAGGAGCACGTGCTACAGATTTCAGGGTGGCTTACATGAGATGTTTTCGACCGATCGCGCGTAACCGCCAATAAGAAGTGCGAGCACCTGAGATAGGCACCATGAATATGGGACGACAAGGAAAAGGGATCGCACGACAAAAACGAGATGGTTTGCAGACGCTGGCTAAGCCAATCAGCGACGCGATCAGTTTCGATTTATATATTGGTAAATTAAAAAAACTGCACCACAAAAAGCCCTTAACCCCTTAGTTGCCGGAGGAATTTCGGGGTTTTGAAAATTTTAGTTTATTTGCAATAACTTTGGCATAAGGGTCCTGCCTCAACTTTTGAAAATAGTGTCGGAAAGGTCTTCTCAAGGCGAATCACATGCAAACGTTAGAAATACATGACACTTGATACCGATGACGTGATTGTCAACTGAAAATGTTGATGGATGTGCACATCGTTAACAATGTAAGCCCTAATATTGACCCTATACCTCCAGGTATAATCTTACCAAGTGCTCAACATGCGGTTAGGGCTACTTATATTATTAGGGGTTTGTAACACTATGACACATGTGCCCTAAATGTGACTATGATCATGGTTAAGCTAAAATAGAGAGCGTCTGGGGAAATATTTAGAGCATCGTCGCAACATGGTTGCTCCCAAGTGCATGGCTGCACGCGGCTCGATAAGAGCTTTTCAAAACTGTCTTCAAAAGTGAATTTGAGTTATTTGTCGCCGAGAAAATCAGTTTTTAGGGCTTGTTGAGAATTCTCAACGTGTGGCAGCTAAGGGGTTAAGTGTGGCGTCCTCGCGACAAATGCGATGCGACTGGATTCAGACTTTCGCAACATGCTGACATGGCATGGTTTTGCGACACGGTGTACTTTCTTTTGTCGCACGAAGATTACAGTGTCACAGTTGAATGCCACACCCGCTAGACATGTCGGTGTGACCTCCATCCATCGTCCGGTCGACATCAACATGGCAACGCATGTCATGTCATGGCGAAATCGGCTCACCGGTGAGACCCACGCGGGCCGCGGCCGCGGCTGGCTGATTTCACATATCCGATATTATCTCGATTTTGACACATAAGTTCACTCTTGACGCTTTGGTTATGCGGCGCACCTCACACTGTTTTCTGCTGTGTCCTGCTTTGTCCTGCTGCATGTATTTTTTCCTTGCATACTAACTAATTTCCGGTTAGATCGTAACATACTTGCTGAGTTGCTTTTCGTTGTTCTACAGGTCGCGTTCGTTGTTGCTTTACGTGTGACGCCGCCAGCAGCATTCGGTTGCTGGCGGCACTTAAATTTCTTCGTAGACGGCATTCGTTCTTGTAGGCCGGCTGACGGGCTGTGCCTAAGCCCGACGGTTTTCATGTTGTCACAAGCTTTCACTAACTGATATTTTGCAGGAATTTACTATTGGTTTTCGAGCGCCTGTTTTGTATTCGTTCGTTCTGTTCGTTTCCCCTGTTGTGTGCGTTTTTTCCGAGGGCGATATCTGCACAGATTGTGCAGCGTGGTTTCGAGTCCCACCGCTCTCACTGACTTTGCGCTCTGTAATTTTGCAGGATATTCCTGTTTCGCCGCAATGCTGAATGCCTGCTTGCCTTCCTGACTGCTTGTTTCGCGTGTGTGCTGTTACCCATGGCGTGTGCAACTGGTTATGTTATTTCATCTTATTTCTGACTTGTCTGCGTTTACTGCGTGCAGGTTTTTCTAATCTTTTATGATCATCGGCGAGACGCATGTTGCCGTGTGGAATTTGTGAAGAGTGTATTTTGAGCTATTTTGCTTATTGTTCTCGAATGTTTGTTTGCCTGACTGTTTTTATGATTTTTGCAATATTTTTTCACTTCGTTCTGACGTTTTAGCGTTCGCTGTGTGCAGGTATTTCAGTTTAACTTTCATCGCTGGCGAATTGCATGTTGCCGTGCCCATCATCCTGCCTAGCTTTTGGATATCAGAAGTCACTCCTTGATAGAATTTGTTTTGTTCATAGCTGTGACTTCATATTCGAAATAGTATGCACTGCGCTTTTATTGTAATTGTATATGCATAGTAATGTAATGAAAATAGAGTAGAAAATAGAATCATGCTGTGCTAACGTGAGCGCATTCTCCTGCCGATTGTTAGTTAGTTTGAATATGCCAGCGTGTCAAAATTGTTTCTTCCGTAAACTGTAATATTATGTTTACAGTCATAATCTTTTGTACAACTTTCCGTAAATATTCTGTCCGTAAATATCAGTCTTCTTTGTGTCGCTGCGACAATAATGAGTCCCCTACTCCCTGTTTGTCGCACTGCGACAATAATGAGTACCCTACTCCCTTTTGTCGTCCCAGAATATAATTGCTGTGTCGCATGGTGCGACAAAAATAATAGATCATGCGACAAAAATGAAGTGCTACCCTATGTGCGGCAGCACTAGCGCAGGCGGGCAGTTGCTGCGAGCGGGCGGGGCGCGCACCATGTGCGGCAGCACCAGCGCAGGCGGGCAGTTGCTGCGAGCGGGCGGGGCGCGCACCATGTGCGGCAGCACCGGCGCAGGCGGGCAGTTGCTGCGAGCGAGCGGGGTGCACACCATGTGCGGCAGTACTAGCGCAAGCGGGCAGTTGCTGCGAGCGGGCAGGGCGCGCACTATGTGCGGCAGCACTAGCGCAGGCGGGCAATTGCTGCGAGCGGGCGGGGCGCGCGCTATGTGCGGCAGCACCAGCGCAAGCGGGCAATTGCTGCGAGCTGGCTGGACGTGCACTATGTGCGGCAACACTAGCGCAGGCGGGTAGTTGCGGCGAGCGGGCGGGGCGCGCACCATGTGCGGCAGCACCAGCGCAGGCGGGCGGCAGTTGCTACGAGCGGGCAGGGCGCGCACTATGTGCGGCAGCAGCAGCGCAGGCGGGCAGTTGCTGCGAGCGGGCGGGGCGCGCACCATGTGCGGCAGCACCAGCGCAGGCGGGCAGTTGCTGCGAGCAAGCGGGGTGCACACCATGTGCGGCAGCATTAGCGCAAGCGGGCAGTTGCTGCGAGCGGGCAGGGCGCGCACTATGTGCGGCAGCACTAGCGCAGGCGGGCAGTTGCTGCGAGCGAGCGGGGTGCGCACCATGTGTGGCTGTACTAGCGCAGGCGGGCAGTTGCTGCGAGCGGGCGGGGCGCGCGCTATGTGCGGCAGCACCAGCGCAGGCGGGCAACTGCTGCGAGCTGGCTGGACGTGCACTATGTGCGGCAGCACCGGCGACAGCAGCGGCGGCAGCGGCAGTAGCGGCAACAACAGCAGCAGCGCAGCCTCCGCAGACCGGCGCAATGACCCATGGCTGCATGGCTGAGGCGCAGGCGCGCAGCCACCGCAGCCCGGCGAGGTGCCTCAAAGCTGCATGGCTGATGGCTGCACAGCCGAGGCGCAGCCCCCGCAGCCCGGCGAGGCGCCCCGTGGCTGCATGACCGATGGCTGCATGGCCCAAGCGCAGTCACCGCAGCCCGGCGAGGTGCCTCATAGCTGCATGGCTGATGGCTGCAGATACCGAGGCATGCTAGCTTCGGGGCGCAGAGATTGCAGAAGACCTGCAAGCTGGGGAATTACCATCGTACCAATCTGTCTGAGCGTTGGCAGCGTGAGACGGTGAGGGCCTTTGGAAAAACCTAGCAAGCAGAAGGGGACCCAGACCCGAGGACTGGGGGGCACGGAACCCGAGAACCGAGAGCTTAGTAGCTCGACTCTTGTCACAAGTGCATGCTCAAACCTCAGACAATGTATATACGGGCCGGACAGCCTAGCGAGGACGTAGGCGCGCCTAAAAGGGGGGGAGAGTTGTACTAGGGTACATCACGAGTCAGTACGAGAGACAGACGTGTCAGAATGACGAGTGACAGAAACGATGACAGTCACCAACCGGAAATGATGACAGTCACCAGCATGACCGAATGACACAGGTGACTGGCAGAATTGACAAAGGTGACCGACAGAAGTGACTGACTCAAATGTGACATTTGAATATCTGCACCTACAGCAGATCAGACTTGAGAGAATTGGTGGGAAACCATTTAGGATTCGATCAGTCGAACATAACTGGAGGGAATCGAGGAGGACCTCAGTTATACAGTCACATCAGCAGATCTGTGAGTATTCAAATGAGAGACTTGGGAGGTGACAGTCAGAAACATTTAAGTACTGATGACAGATCCCAGCTGATTGGTTGTTGCAGTCAGCAATGACTGAACACATGAAGTGGCATGGTAAGGTCGAGTTACCTTAAGTAGAGAGCTGTGCAAGCTCTCGGGGTTGAGTTTAAATTTGTCGTACATTGCAGCCACCTCTGTGGCTGTTAAGCAACTTGACCAAAAGAGTAATTAAAAAAGATCCGTATCCGATATTATCCATGTACTGTCTGTACATCCTATGATCATGGCATCATATTACCTGTAAGTGTTTGCTTACATACCTGTGAGACTGGTTCAGTCCTCATACCCCGAATATTTCCCGTGACGAGATCCTGAAGCTAATCGACCTCGACTTCGAATACGAGGAATACCACCTCACCCTCAACGAGTTCATTTACGGCGTGCTCCCCACGGTCCTTCGCGGCACCGTTCTGTCGCTCTACGAGGAGCGCCAACCATGTGCACCCGCACGATGGGCGCTGCGCACTGCAGCGTTTACGCTTCCACGTGGAGGGCATCGGCGACCCGGGCACACACCGCTTCTGGGTTCGACTTTGAGCACTTGTCATCGACGAGACCGCCGAGCCCGCACCGCAGCTTGCTGTCTTTGCCACACTGGCGGACAAGCACCGTAAGCCGCATCCGCACTACGGGGACCGTGACCGCGTCGAGGACCTCCACAGCGTCCTCCAATCCTCCGCGGTACATTCCCAATACAACACCCCTCTGTGTCTGGTGGTGGTCCGCGACCTCAACGCCGGTCAGCGGCCCACCTACGCCGCCCTCGCCCTTCGGCTCGGCAAGACCTTCCGTGACGAGTCCCCCCTCGCCCGTCTTACCGTGCCTCCTACTCCAGCACATGGTGGTGGCGGGCGAGGTGGTGGTGGCAAGACCACCGCGTCGGCTCCATCCACGCCCTCGGCAAGCGCCGACATGCACCGCCGGTGGGTGAGTGGAAGAAGCAGGAGGGGGGCGGCCGTTATCTTGTGTGGGACGGCACAGGCATGCCCTGTGTGACTTGTTGGCGCCTTTGGGCCGTCACCACAGGGCACATGGACACTGACGGCGTATGCGTATACTCCTGCACACCTCCGCCGCGTTCGCACCAGGGCGTGCACCTCCCCTCGCCCCCGCTCCACCCGCTGCTCCGCCGCCCTTGTCCGATTGACCGCCGACTGCTCCCCTTGCCCCGCGGGCACATTCCCTGCAGGAGCTGGGGCCGCCGCCACAGCGCGGCGAACCACGGGACGCCACACATATGTCCGTCCGCCCCAACACGGTGCTTTCTTCTGTCCATGGCCGCGATCCTCCACCCGTGTCTCCGTTTCTGGACGGTGGTGGCCCACCGCCAGCATCCTTCAGTCTTCACCAGCTCGACGATGAGGACGTCGTGGATTGGCCGGCCTTTCGGGACTCATCTGTGTGGGTCCCGCCGATCCAAGGGAGCCATGCAGCAGCCGGAACCCTAGATGTGCCACCCACTAATGGGGCACACAACGATGCTTGAACATTTTCCCTAGCCCTGACTGCTTGCAGATTGCTTCGGGCCAACGCCCCCTTACGGCACACATACCGTTGCTGATTGGACCACAGAAAGTCCCAATGGGCCTGCAACAATTTGCATTTCTAGGGTTTAGGTGTCTGTGGGATTTTCCCCGAGACTGCTGGCACCTCGCCTCTTCGGGGTGAGGTGGTGTCATAGAGACAGAGATTTTGGCTCCCCACACTGGGGGGCACCTCTGCCCTCTGTGTCACCCCTCGATCTGAGGTTCCAGGTCAGTCTCTCGGCTTTGCTCACCGATAATAAAACACCTCCTGTATTTTATTATCTCATCTTAGACTGCAATGATAGCCCGCTTGTCCCCACTGTCCAGCTTCTTATCACTTTAGGAGTTCGGCTCAATCACATATTCCGTCATCACATTTATATGTCGATTTCACCGTCTCCGTGATGTGGAGCCGATTGTTTTGAACCTAGTTGTTTCAGAGAGCACTTGGGTTGGTGGTCCCACGTCCAGCGAGGTTCAGGCTTCGGTTGTTTCCTTCTGCGAGAAGGGTGTTGTCGATGGTTACGTGATTTCGGTCACCCGATCTGTTTCTTCGCAGACTACGACTACTCGACCCGCGACTGGCTCCTCCAGTACGCGCAGGCTCACACGACAGGTCCCTCCTGTTCATGTAGACTGTAGAGCGTCATTATTATTATCGCACCGTGTATTCTGGTTCTGGTTCTGGTTATATTGGTTCTGGACAGCATGACATTCACGCAGTATGATGGTAGCGACAGCGAGGACGAATCGGAGTACCCTCCTGGGTACTACGATGAGTCTGGCGACGATTGTGGGGGTTCTGGTGGCCACTTGGCCTCTCCGGAATTTTATCCCTCACAGTTGGAACAGACCCCTGCCCTGGGCACAGGTTTCCAGGAGGAGTCTCATGGCGGTCTTTTAGACGTTGCAGCAACCAAATTTTTATCGCCAACTTTGATTTCTACTGGAAATGCTTCGCTTTCTTCTGAGCGCGCTGACCCAGTGGACGAGGACAACGACGATGTATCCTACCCCTACCGACGATCACGCTGAGCACGACTCTGGTGGTGCTTATGAGGACGATGCTGACCCCTCCGATTACGATTCTGGGGAGCACTATGACTCCGAGTCTGGTGGTGCTAGCAGCGACTCTTATTATGGTGGTTACTCTTCTGGTTCTTCTTAAATTTCTAAACGGACAGGCAGAGCTTTTACTTACATGTGACGACCACTAGCTGAGATAGGATTCTTTCTTTACGATGTTTCTTCCTTGATTGTAGTGTTGACCACTAGCGGACAGCTAGGACCAGTGAACCGAACTTTTCAGGCAGTTAAGACCGTTTTCTCAGTTCGCAATCAGTTGTTCAACAAGCTAAGCCGACAGGCAGCTCCGATCTTCGAGGCATCTTTCCCATGAGCAGACAGGCGGCACTTGTGGAAGTTGTTGACCACAGCAGGCAGGAATTTGACTTGGAAATGTATCTGGCGTCAGATGAGCAACTAGCAGGGTTACACCAAGCCATCCTCTATCAGCTTCTTTACACTTGTGATCTACTAGCCACTAGACTTAGGCCCGTCGTTAAAACTGGTTTGGGAATTTTGTCGCGATGTCGCATCGTGCCGGATCGTGTCGGATGTCGTTGTCGCGTGACCAGTTTTCACGATGAAACTTTTGGCGAAAACCGACATCCTGCGCAACATTTCCCGTCTACGTGGCGTCTGAATCATGTCGTTGTGGCAACGGCAAAAATAATTGCATGCAAGCTTCAACGTGAATGCAGTGATAAAATTGACCGTGCCCCGTAATTCGCTATCCAGCGACACGCTGTTGTTTTCGGGATACTAACGTATACAAAACACAACATTACTCTGAATATGAATTCTAATAAGTGTTAGGAACCACGCGTTTTTTTTCTTTCGAGCAAGATCCGTCCAGGATTTAGGATGCTGGACGGTTCTTGTGAGGGGGGTAATGGGCGTGAATCGAGCCAGCCATCTCGACTCACGCCAAACAAGGACTCATACTGCACAGCATGAGCATATCATGTGAACTTAAGAAAGCAATTATGAGCATCTGACAGTGCACTGTCACCTTTAGCGGAAACGCGAATGTCAACCGCGTCCATCCACGTTTCCGCCGCGGGGCTCGAAGCGGGTGAACCAAATGACCTAATGAAACACAGATACGCACATACGACGTTGAAAATGTGTCTCAGTGGTTGTTATTAGTATTTCTTGGCTTTCCCTTCGGCAGGACACAGCATTTAAGTCAGCAGTAAAAGTTGATGGCACTTGGCCGCATACAGTCTATTGTGCAATTCTGATCCAACTGAGAGCAAGTTCGAAACCAAGGAAATGCTGCCTCAAACCACATCTGTGCGGCTACAGTAAAGGTCCACCTATAAGAAACTCCACCTTTAAGAATACAGCCGCTGGATTTTTCGTCAAAATTTAAGAAAGTACGAAGAAAGCAACCGCTAGGATTTTCGGCAAAATCGGTGTTGATTTAAACAAATTCACGCTGGAAATTTGTGGCATATGCTTCAAATTATGTATATTTAAGAAAGCGGTGACTGGCTTGAGGAACTGTACAGTGTCTCACTGTATTGACCGTATCTCACGCCGTACTTATCTATTCGAGCCGTGATTTTGATACCCTTATAGAGGACACCGAGCCCGACATTATGAGCTATCAAGCGTAGTTATACACTCAGTATTTATACAGTCAATAATAGCAGGACTTTCTTCCACGCTGAGGGGGACGGAGTCTTCGACTCGGACGGTGGACGTTCTATCCAAGAGCACACGCTTCTGCGCGGTATATTCGTCTAGGTCGAAAATTTGTTCGTCCAAAAACTGTTTGAGCTCGTTGAGCTCTTCGACGAGATCGTCCGACAGATCATATACGCTGTGGGGATCCTTGCATAAAAGTTTGCCCTTTTCAGTCTCAAAGTCTGTCCTGTTAATATACTTGCGGTCGACCAGAAATTTTAGGCGTCGCAGCAGTATTTTTTTGCTGCGTCTATTGGGAAGGTAAACCGAACATGAAAGACTAAACTCAATTAAGGGTAGGGTGCACCGAGAAAATGGCTTTTTTATGAATTAATTTCAACAATTCACCATAAATAGAGCATTTCGCGCTAGGGGGAAATTTTTTGTGGAGGTTGATCCTCAAGAGGCATACTTTCACCCAAAAAATACTGGATGCCCAAAATATCACTTTAGGGGTGTTACATCAGCAGTATTAGGTGGGTATCTCACCCTAAATTTGCAGTGGGGAGTGCCCGCATGTTACGACCAAAATGAATGGATACAACCTATAGACTTGTAAAGCGACCATATTAGGCCCCTAGAGGGGTGTGTTAGGGACTCAAAAAAAAATCAAATTCTTGCGTGTCAAATTCATTTTAGGAGGTTTTTAATGTGCAGGGCGTCAGATTTTGCTGGTTACCAGTGGGAATTTCTTTTTTTCAAATGACACGCAAGAAATTCCTACAATCCTTAAATTAGGACCCTAACACATCCCCCTAGGGGCCCTAAGTGCTCCCTTACCGGTCTATAGGTTTTAATGTCCACTATGGACTCAAACCCAAACTCGAAATTTCAGGGTTTGCAGTGTAAAATATCGGTATGGATGCATACGCTCGCAAAATATTTGATATATGCATCTAACCGATGCAAAAAAAATCAGATATCTAAATAACGTTACCATACTTATCATTTGCTAAGTCACTTCCACCGGCATACGTTCCTACTACCTTGCCGGTGGCCGCGTTCCTACTAGCCTTGTCAAGCCGTTTTTGCAGTCTGCGAGACTTGCCACTGTAGGACCGCCGCGCTTCAGCCGCGTGTGCCCTCTTCTCATCCATCACCTCGTCCAAAAGCTGCATGGTCGCCGGTGGCTCGATGCCGAGCCTCCTACAAAGCTTCTGTCGGTATCGATGGCCCATGTTCTTCGACACGATGGCATGGCAGCAAGCCCAACCATAGACCCCTGACTGCCCAAGCATTCTGTTGTACCTTCCCGCCGGGAAGGTACCCCCGCACCACCATGCCGTTGATGCTCTCGTTCGTGTTGGTGTCGGTGTCGTGCATCTGCTTCAGAATAGTCTGCTTGTTGGCGAACTTCTCGAAGACACCCCGAATGCCCTCGTAGTACCCGGCGGGTTCGTCTCGCACCAGGAACTTGCCGTGCGGCAAGTGGATCTGCCAATTGGGCTTGCAAGACTCCACGCCACACCAAGGGTAGAAGGAGCCATCGGGTCGAGGTGCACGGTACCGTCGACATGCCTCATGGGTGGGGTCGATGTTAAATGCGTGGTCGACGATGTTGAGCAAGGCCCCGCGGATCCACTCGGCCTTCTCGTCATCGGTCTCGAAGCCAGGAATGTCCTCAATCACCGCGACGGACTTGATGACGTACCGATAGACCTTGTTGAAGTAGTCGATGCCCGTCTTGGATAGTGTACTCCCCTTCCAACCCTTCGCCTTCCGCAACTCCTCCAAGTCCTTGTAGATCAACTTCTGTAGATGGTTCGGGTCCGACAACTTCTCTACCGGCTGCAGCTTACGAGGAACATCACCAACGGGATCGTTGATGGCCGCGATCATGTTGGAGTCTTCGTCTGCAGTGAACTTGGCAACGCGGGCCTCGGTGAAGTCACAAGGTTGGCAGAACTCGAAGGCACCAATGGACTTGACACAAAGGACAGCACCCGCGGCTTCCATCGCCTTTGAAGCACCACGCCACTCAGGATCGGAGTCACAATTGACACCACGTGCTCCTCGCCAGCAATCGTGTTGAGGGGGAGGAGCTTGTTTGCCAGTGTCATCGTTAGGTTGCCTTTCCGCACGTTCACAAGTGGAGCACATTTTATCAAAGATAGAGCATCACAATATCTTCTTAGATAATGCGCCCACAAGCACAAACATTCCAGCGAAGGAAGCATAAGACCGGCCAGAACCACGTGTTGGCCAAGCACAGTCCCCAGTCGCCGAGAGTTGAACGACACCATTCTCGATGTGGCCTTTCTCCTTCGTGACCAAGGCCTCCTCTATGAGGGCATTCTTACAACACTCAATGGCCATCTCAGTGACCTCCTTGCCCACGCGGCGTTGCAGTTGGCCGTGTGCAGTACGATGCAGCTTGAACTCGATGCCCAAGGAGGTGAGGAATTTCTCAACCTTAGCTGGTGCCAACCCAGCATTCTGCTCGGCGAGGGCATGCAATAGGTTAACCTCACAAGTTTTATCGTTGTCTATTCGCATCGAAGTTGGCAAAGTGACCTTCTCAACACACACTGTGCAACACATATGAATGTTGCTGGCAAGACCAGAGCGTGATGGAGGTTGCGATGTGCTTGGTAATATTTTTCCTACGTCATTAACGAAACATATACAAGTATTAAGTAAATATAGTTAGATACCGTTGGTAACTATACACAAGAATACTTAAATTGAGAAGTTACTGCTAGGTAAATAAAACGACGGCTACCTTTTAAACATTTTGCACAACGCACATCTACTTTCAAGAAGTCTATGAGACAAGCAAGATCTAATATCACTCGTTGTCCTCTTAAGGCCTCTAAAGCTTCTTCGAATCTTGGTATAGCTGTAGGCTCTCGTCGCTTCTGCGGAAAAGAAAACACAACCGGCCGGTTACCCTCAGTCCTGGTTAGGACACAACTAAAATGACAAACATATAGGATGAGAACATTTCGGTACCTGCAAAGTAGAATGCTGACGATTGCGGACGTGCGCAAGTCGCTGAAACAACTGCGACTTCACCTTCACCGCTATCGCCGGGGAACGTGAGGCCACAGCAGCAACGGAGGTAGTCTCATGGCTCACAGGGAGGACCGGGATGGGAGTCGAAGCTGGAGGGATCTCGGAAGCCGCAACTTCTAGCTCCATAGCTATCGGTCGCATTGGTGATGCTAGCACAGGTCTTCCATCAATCAACATAGGGGTGGGCTCAGCAGTGACGCTGACTGCTGGAACCTCCTCAACTGCAAGTGTGGGAGATGCCATCGTCTCCTCTTCGCGGGCTTCCTCCCGAAGCCTATTCAGCCTCTCCATCTTCTCTTTATCTAACTTCCTCTTTCTACCAACTGGCATCTTCGAAACTCGCAGTGTTCACACAAGAAATATGCAAAACAGTCACCGCTCCTTATATCCAGAGTAGGCCCCCTTCTTTGGGTCAATGCCTGGCCAAATGGCCCTGACTGCGTTCTCAACCCAGGTAGGATGAGGGGCCCGCTTCTTCCTCCCTCTCTGCGATAAGGAAACAATGGTGGGGGCTCAGGAAAGCGAGCGAACATGTCAGAGGCTAACCACGCAAGTCGAACGACCGACGGATAGGGAGTAAGGGAATAAGAAGGTGGGCATACCACTTCACGCCAGTGAGGAATTTGCTTGTAGAAGATGTTGCGTCTGGTCCAGTCGCCCTCATCCTTGGCAAGCTCACGACTGTTAACATCATCTATGATGTCTTGAACGTCAGACTGAGTGGGCTTATCTTGTATGGGGCAAAGTTCGGCATATGCCACTAGGAGGTCTACGGGTTTACTGATTCCGAGCGGCTCCGGAAATTCCGGCAGAATATTATCATCTCTCTTTCGTTTATTATCAGTCATAAGAGACACACAGACAGCAGGTTTGAAACTGTTCAGCCGCTAAGCACAACCGTGAACACCCAAACAGACGGAGGCTTGTGCACTGCATGCGTGCGACCGCTCAAAATTTTCGTCTCGATCTCCGTTGACCGAATTTCACGATACCGTTGGAAGCTCCTTGAGCAGACCTACACAGGGATACAGCACTTGTGGGGGTAATATATCCAATAAGAATACGCAAAATGGCATTTAAGTATGCCATATGCTTAACAACGATTTCTGATTCGCGGCAGTTATTCGCTTTTGTCACAGAACATCGAAAATGAAACCTCACTGCACCCTACCCTTAAGAAAGTGCTTCGCTGAAAGTTTTCGGCCACAACTCGGCCACGTATTGGAATAAGAAAATCGTACGCAGGGAAACTAACGGCTGAAATCTGATCCCCGTTTAAGAAAAATATGACCCCCTCGGAGCACCAGATTTTGCTTCATATCAGAAACCACGGACCGCTACGAATATATCTGGACCGCTCGCTTTAAGAACGCCAGCCGCTACCCCCACGGTCCGATTTTCTTGTAGGTGGGCCTTTACTGTACGGCGCGCCAGCGGTGGTGTCGGCTGGCGACGTCGAAACCGACGTCGACGTTGCGGCGTACGGCTTCCACGTCGAGGAGGACTCTGTCAGCGACGATGGCGACGTGATGGCGGAGCTACACAAAATCTCCGAGAAGGTGCACGATGTGGGAAGGCGCGCAGGTGTGTCTTGTGTATCCTTGTGTGTGTATGCGTATCCTTGCGACTCCGTGTGTGTGTGTGTGTGTGTGTGTGTGTATGGTTATCCGTGCGACTCCTTTGGCACCCTGTAGTGTGTGTGTGTGTGTGTGCGTATGCTTATCCTTGCGACTCCTTTGGCACCCCGAAGCCACAGGAGACTGCACTATGTACCCACGCCGGGGATCAAAGGATTCAGCACACACTTCGGGACACTCATCCGGATTCTTCGGAGCTCACTAGTGAAGAATGGGAATGTGTGTGGGTGTGTGTGTGTGTGCAGTGTAGATGAGTATTTGGCATGATTGTATGTACGTTTATGGATCTTGGCACATATAGTCACACGCACGGTTACATGTGAGGTTATGCACATCTTGTACAGTTTTCTGTGGTTGTATAAAGATGCACCGAGGGTGGGAACGTGGATGGCCCAGATGCTTTCAGTTTGAAGATGTGATAGATCCTATGCACAAATCTACCACCTCTCCGACCACTAGGCAAGCTTCTTTAGCGAATCGTGGAGCCACGGCCCGCACCGGCCCGCTTTGTGCCTGATACCTCACCTGTCCCGACACCAACAGTTCCACATATGGCATCTCATCATGCTGCCCGTATGCCTTGTATAGCATGCATTTGGGTGGGGCTATTGGTACAGTCATATAAATCCATCGGCTTCCTGGTTGTGTAAGCAAACTCTTTGAGTCAAGTCCCAAATCGTGCCAGATTCCATCGGTTTGCATTAAATTTGTGCCAGTCATGCCATCCAGGTCCATATGATGAAACATGAACCTGCATGCACTGAACTCTAAAACCCTGAATGCATTGTACTGTATAGCTCACACCATTTCATATGATACTCCTTCAGCCAACTTTGATGAACGAATCCCGCAAGATGAACGACACAACATGAGACGAAGGACACGACGGACACAGCATGAGGTGAAGGACACAACCAACGTACATTACTTGCTTTAATATTGACCAACATCCGAACACAATGTTTACGAGCTTGCCCATCTTTTCGATCTCCACGACGCATTGAATGAATTCAATTATGGGACACGTCATCTTATATTTGTTCATTTGAGAAGGGTGACCCCTGACAGAGCACTTAGTTCCAACAGAAGAAGAATGATATGCTATGATATGATATGCTATGATATGTGCTATGATATGCTATGATATGAGATGTGCTATGATATGATATGATGTGCTATGATAAAGCTGAGAACAAACGATGCTCACCAAGCGCCGCGTGAGGAAGCAGCATCACCCTCTGACTGCGCGCAACAGTGAACACGATAAGATGCAAACCGACAAACCACTGAGTCAAGGGCCCCAAAAAGGGATCACCTCTCGAAGGTGCGCCTGGATCGAATGGATACGCGCCCGCAGAGAGTATGGCATCACCGGGGATGTGATCTGCAAGCACAAACATACCAGACTCCGCATTTTGCGAAAATTGTTGCAGCAAATGTGCAGTGGGCATTTAGCTTAAAGAACACAATCCGTATCGCCCTCTCCTCCGAGCAACACCGTTGGTGTGTGTGCAGAGCGAGAGTCGGGTCCCAATCCCATCTTATGTGCAGAGCACCGCTGATTCCCAATTTGAAGTGAGTCTTGCAATGCCCGCCAAATCCCTCAGTCCACACCATCAAAAGGTGACGCCTATGGGGACTTGGCGAGTATGCTCGCTTGGCATGGAAAGCGGAAGACGGGGGTTTTCAGGAGGTGGGAAATGGAGGAGGTGATCCGCCGGCCGCGCGGCTCTATCCAGGTCATGCGTGCGTGCTGGAGTCGGTACATACATGTATAGAGTGGTATATGAATTGCAGATATACGTGGATTCGGGGCGTCCGAGTTTACCATTCCTTGGGGTGCAGACGCGCTGTCTGCATCGGCGAGGATGTGTCCACACCTGTATAAGTTCTGACAGTCCAGCAGTGGGGGCGACTGTCCGCACGGGATCTTGCCCACTCCCCTGACACAGGCACAGGAGCACTCGGCGCAAAATCTCCATAGCGTCATGCGCCGCCTGCAGTGGGTCTCGCGCAATCCGCTGTACCGCCTGCTGCAGTGCGCTCTTCCACATCACCACGTGCTGGTCCGATACCCTGCCACGAGCCCCCAACCGTTGCACCAACTAACTAGGATGGACGACGGTGGGTACTTTGCCATCGATCCAATCTGTGAGCGACTCAGATGACGCGAGTAAACTGTCGATGGTGAAGCAAGCCGCTCACCACGGTCTTGAGCATATCTATAGGGTTCCCGGCATCGTGGCAACATCAATCGGGTCATTTCAAAACGCCGAGTGCGTCATCGCAACGTCCTGGCAAAAACCTTCCAACGGTTGAGCTACACGCGCTCTCCATTGACGCGAGTGAGCGGACGCCCTCTCTGTGAGCGGACGCCCTCTCTCTGTGAGCGGACGCCCTCTCTCTGTGCGCGGACGCCCTCTCTGTGCGCGGACGCCCTCTCGGTGAGCGGACGCCCTCTCTCTGTGAGCGGACGCCCTCTCTCTGTGAGCGGACGCCCTCTCTCTGTGAGCGGACGCCCTCTCTCTGTGAGCGGACGCCCTCTCTCTGTGAGCGGACGCCCTCTCTCTGTGAGCGGACGCCCTCTCTCTGTGACGGACGCCCTCTCTGTGAGCGGACGCCCTCTCTCTGTGAGCGGACGCCCTCTCTCTGTGCGCGGACGCCCTCTCTGTGCGCGGACGCCCTCTCGGTGAGCGGACGCCCTCTCTCTGTGAGCGGACGCCCTCTCTCTGTGAGCGGACGCCCTCTCTCTGTGAGCGGACGCCCTCTCTCTGTGAGCGGACGCCCTCTCTCTGTGAGCGGACGCCCTCTCTCTGTGAGCGGACGCCCTCTCTCTGTGACAGACGCCCTCTCTGTGAGCGGACGCCCTCTCTCCGTGAGCTGACGCCCTCTCTCTGCGAGCGGACGCCCTCTCTGTCAGCGGACACCCTCTCTGTCAGTGGACGCCCTCTCTGTGAGCGGGTGGATTCTGCGCGCGAAAGGATCAAACTTTTCATTGATAGATCAGTAGCCGCGTGTCCTTCACTAGGCATACTATACACTTTCTTTGGTTGATGGAATATGCATAATAGTCGGCCTCTCACCCAGGCCACGTGCCACATGCACGCATCACATCAAACTACGCAGAAAACCCCGCATCGCACACAAAAGTCACCTCAGCACAAAATGGAGAAATTAGCAAATGAAGAACGGATAACCTGCGGGACGAATGGTTAACGGGGATCGTTAGATCAAGACACTCAACTTTGGCAGAATCCAATCCCGGGAGTCGAGATTGTGACTTCAGATCGGATCACGGTATCTATGATGCGGAATGTTTTCTTCTGTGCGCGCAAGATGCTCCTTACTTCACCATGAGACACACAGAAAAGGAACTCGCACGCTTGTTATCACATTTTTTGTTAAATCGCCTGCAAAATCTACATCGCATGAGATGACACGTGGCAGTATCCAGGGCGCACATGGCGATGACCGTCAAGAGTGGATCCAAGAGCGATGACCAATGCATTGTGAGTGCGGGAATTGCCAGTCCCGTTGCTCGGATTCAAAGACAGCTGACTTGCTCGTGAAGAGCAGAACCAAAAGAGCCAAACTACCCGATACCGTCCGGAACCTTGAGTAGGTCTGCACAGAGTGTGACAACTGCCAGGCAGAAGGCGGAGACGGCACCTGATCATCTGAGTCAACCGCCATCGGGGATCCTGCTGCTGTGATGCATGCTTCATCGCATGCTGCAGGAGCACTTCTTGCACCTGATTGGTCAAACCCAAAAACTAACAACACTCAACAGCCAGATGGACCCCAGTCAGCCACCAGCTCGCCTCACTAGCCGCCTGGATGACAGTCAGCCACCAGCTCGCCTCACTAGCCGCCTGGATGACAGTCAGCCACCAGCTCGCCTCACTAGCCGCCTGGATGACAGTCGGCCACCAGCTCGCCTCACTAGCCGCCTGGATGACAGTCAGCCACCAGCTCGCCTCACTAGCCACCTGGATGACAGTCAGCCACCAGCTCGCCTCACTAGCCGCCTGGATGACAGTCGGCCACCAGCTCGCCTCACTAGCCGCCTGGATGACAGTCAGCCACCAGCTCGCCTCACTAGCCACCTGGATGACAGTCAGCCACCAGCTCGCCTCACTAGCCGCCTGGATGACAGTCGGCCACCAGCTCGCCTCACTAGCCGCCTGGATGACAGTCGGCCACCAGCTCGCCTCACTAGCCGCCTGGATGACAGTCAGCCACCAGCTCGTGTCAGTCCAGTGCAAGGTCACCCCACATGATCATCAAAGGTACAGCTTCTGCGGTGGACGATATTTTCAAAAAGCATGCTCGACGCCGGCGAGGTCCATGCATGGAGGACGCTGGCGCGCTGAGTGAACCTCCAAATCAGTGCAGATGCAGTTTGGGGCAGGAGGGGCGCTTGCCTCCGCAGTGCTCGCGAGATCCACCGCCATCTTTTGTTCAAAGTCACGCTGTAGCCAGAGCTTGGGCGCCGGGTGCCGGCCCATGTACTGTGCCCAGCTCTCCCGCGAAGCCAAACCACCAGAGCCACCTCTCATCAAACTTGCTGTGATGCCACAGGGGCTCAGGCCTCAGAGGTGACTGACTGGCAAAGCCACCTTTGGGCGCTTGTCGTCCAAATGAACGCCCTACCGAAATCCGATTCCGTAAGCCACTGCTGCCACGGCAGTGCTCTGCGCTGTTCCACGGCGTGTCTTGGTGGTGGCGGCACACCGTGCTCGGTCAGCATGCGCCGTAAGGCAAGCAGGCCAGGCCAGAGGTGTGCATACCTTATGCCGAAGCAGCGCTTGCACTGCCTCGAGGTGCCCCCCCATGGCTGCCTCATGCTGCTCCACCGCATGATCGTGTTCCAATGGTGCATTGATCACACGTGCACAAGCACCCACACCCCCCTTAAGCTTAGGGGGTCCCATTCTTCACTAGTGAGCTCCGGAGAATCCGGATGAGTGTCTCGAAGTGTGTGCTGAATCCTTTGATCCCCGGTGTGGGTACATAGTGCAGCCCATTTTTGGTGGCTTCGTCGTGCCAAAGCGATTGGTCCACGGATACGCCACATGCACACGTGGCACCGTCTAAGTTTCTCCACTTGATACTGCTTCCAAAAGTATTGGTTACTAGACAGACCCATGGTCATCATAATTATACTCATGTGAGCCGTTTTGCGCGGATGGCATGCCAGGTCATCAACCACGGCCGAAAGCTCCAAACACCCTGCAAGCGGTCTGACAGATGCGATGGGCTGTCATAGGCGCACTCACCAAGGCGGTTCTTCCTCGGTCATCGCCAGCCGCAATGTCTCCTCCATTCTCCGCTAGCAGCATCACCAACCTGCTCGATTCCACCCCTTCACCCTCTCCACCCTCGTACCACAGATCTGACCCTAATGGTACCAGCCAGTCCAGCACCACCTCTCCGCATGCTTTGTGCTCATGCCATGCAGCACGTCATCCCTAGCGAATACCTCGATGGTTCGGTGACTGTGATGCGAGCGACCCCGCACAACGGCGACCTAATTTGCCTGGCGTCTCTCAGATGGTGGGCACGACGCCCCTTGTGAGTCATGCCCCACTTAGAGCCCGGGAGTGGCCTACCCGAACCCCACGTCACGCCCGCGCTTGGGCATAACTGACATCATCAACAGCTGCGAATCTCCTGCTGGAGGGCTGTGGGGTTGGCGGCCGTGGGCAGACCTCTCATGGCCATTCGCAGCGGCGAGGACCAGGGGGGTCCGGCGGCGGCCGTCACGAGGTGCTGGGGTGGCTCCAGCCTGCAGCAGCGCTACCGCTGCTGCCTCTTGCCCGTGTGCAGCTGCCAGGTGCAACGGCGTGCGCGCTGCGTCATCAAGGGCATCCACTCCTCCATCTGTCGACATCCTGCGGTTGTTTGAGACCGGAAGCCACACCGCCAGTGAGCATGCAGCGAGATGCCATTTTCCTGTTCTACCACTGTATCATTCGTCACTGCGAGGGACGCTGACATCGTCGCAACTGCATGCTGTGACAGCAATGACTAAGCACGAGCACGCACACCGACTGAACGGCATGAGGCCCGCCGACAAAAACCAGGCCACCATCATCCCAGTGGATGTGAGAAGTGCTCACGAACAAGGCGGGGCTGTGATAAGATACCACCTACTTCGACATATCTCAACCCGAATGCAAAGCAGCATGACTGATAGTGTGTGGTGGTCACTGCCCGACATGCGATATCGCGGGTCAGTCCCCGGGCAATGGAGTAAGCAAACTCTGCTGGCATGCCCCCCGGTGGCTCATGGTCGACTGATGGAAAGTCCCTGGTCGATGAATGCGAAGGAATGGACGGACATTGGAAATTTCATGAAAGCAGCGACCAAAAGCGGGAGCCGAGGCACTTCCCGCAAGGAACACGGGAAAACGCAGAGTGTTGCCGTCATCCCACCCTGCCTCTCCTTGCAATAAAAGCAGACTAGTCTGCTCCATTCTCCAAGAGGCGGTTCCCGCCAGAAAGGCTGTGGGACCTCTGAGCAGGGAGCCTAGGCGGTTCATCCCCGGCCCCTGCTCATGCGAGACCGCTCAAGAGAGTAGTATGCCCAGCAGGCGACCTCCTTCACGGTTCAGTGATCGCAATGGATAGTTTGTGATGTGCTACAAAATGGTAGCGGGCGCATGGCTATGAGGTCATCACGGCCAGCATGCCGCACCTCTGCTGCAGCGCACGGACATTCCCCGCGGCCGCGGCCGCGTGCAGAGCCGCGCCCGCGCCGGCTTGAGCTCCAGCCGCGGGGGCCGGTGAGTGGTCCACATAAACCCTCCGCCTTGCTTCATCTTCGCGGCCTTCTCCAGATTCGTCTTCACGGCCTCCTCGGTTCGCCCCCGAGGATGCCCCATCAGTGGGGCAAGGCAGCTCAAACCAGCTCCACGCAACCCGCCCTTTTTCCATCCTCCCCCCATCTGCCCCCGCTCGCTCCCTATTCCGCCGCCCAGCATGCTCTAGCAGCAGCGCTCGCATTCGGGGAAAATTTCCAGCCTCATCCACGGGCCGCCGGGCTCCAGTCCGCCCTCCCCCTGCTGCCTCCGCTTCCGGGTCCGCGCCTGCCTGCAGCAGCAGTAGTGCTGCAGGAGGAATCCATCCACCCCGTGCCCACATCCACCCCGTGCCCACATCCACGCCCGCACCAAGAACTCCCCCTCAGCTCGCAAAGTCTAAATATGACAGCGCAAGCATTTCACAGGAAGCATGGATTTGACAACGTGATGGGCCGCCGCCGGAAGCTTCCCTGTGTCTGGAGGGTCCATCGCATTGGCGATGGCATCACTTCGTCGAAGCTACAGTTGTCCCAAAGTGGCAGATCCGCGATCCGAGTCGCACGATTCAGCGTCCTGATGACTTGCGTGCTCATCCCCGAGGGTTGATGCGTCCTAGAAGCCAGAGTACCGCAAGCTTCCCGGCTCCTCTGGTGCGCGAATGCCCTCCACCCAATGACCGGCGCAGCAGCGCCATTTTTCATGATCCAACGGTCATCAGGCGGGCGTTGGCAACCGCCGGATTCATCTCAATTCAATCTTCCGCCCATTCATGTATTGTGAATATATTCAAAATAATTTCAACGGTGTGCTGTCAATCCCGCGCGGCCCTTGGATCTGAAAGGCCTTGGGCGGTGTGTGCGCGTTCGATCGAGTACTCCGCTGAGATTGGGTGGTCACCGGCATCGCACAGGCCCCCAGCAGCAGCGTAGTGGAGGGGGGTGCGGCGACACTCGTCGCGCGCATCCACCTGCGCCTTGGCAAGGAGCAGTCCCCGCACAATCTCCATCTGGACCGAGTCGCCACCGGCTGCGGCGGCAGCGCTGCGATTATGCACCGCATAGTGCAGCGCGGAGCGCCCCTGCACATCGGGCACCGAGCGCCTCAGTTTTAGGAGGCGTGCGACGGAACAGACGCATCGCTCTTGCTCTTGCCACCGCATTCGTGCGAGGTTGGCAAATGGCAATGGCAATCGATGCCCTCAATCAACAATCGAAGATTCCGTGCATCGCTGGCGCACCGCAAACACGTGCCCCAGAGTCCGCGCCCGCGCGTGCCTCTGAGATGCATCGGAGGCGCGCATCCCGTTCTCAATTCTCGCCTGTGATAATTTGGGTTACCCTGTGCCAAAGAAATCAAAGGGGCGCGACTTCTATCGACCTGTGGAGGCCCAGATCGGGAATATACCACATTGTGGATGGCGTCCCGATCGGAGTGTCACGAGGGTGACACCTCCCGCGATTTGAACACTTACGCAACCGTCAAGTCACGGGAGGTGGTGGGCGTGTGCCCTTTCACAATTTTGAGCCCCCCGAGTGCTACCGATTTCGCCCTCCCTCCCTCCGCTCTGACTTCTGGTGGTTGCGGGTGAGTCAGCTGAGCGGCTGCTGGAGGGAGCTGCGCACTTACCAAGGGGCAAGTGCTAGGAGAAGCTAGCCGTCAGCCAGAGCCAGGAACTCGTAGGCAGGGAGAGGGGGAGACGGACAGCCTTGGCAGGGAGCAGGCTCTAGCTTAGCAGCTTCCTAGCAGCGGTCAGCTTCACCTGACAGGCTCGAGAGAGGCGCGCACTCAGCCCATGGCTCGGGGGTTGTGACTGTACCAGAAGAGAGAAGGGAGAGGAGTGTAAGCCTTGCTAGACCCAAAATGTAATTCTATCAGACAAAGCAAGCAGCTCACACCTTGCCTCTGCATTTCGCGGCCCTCTGAATAATCTGAACCAACTCAAATGTGAAAACGGCGACGAAAGAAAATGATATTGGAAAAAGCAGAAGGTGACACATCTTGGCCATCCAATGCGATCCACCGCTGGGCGGCGGTCAAACGTCCCGGATTTTTTCAAGTAGCCCATGCTCGACATTTGCCGGCGGGTGCGCTTGTGCTTGCGCGGGCCCGTCACGCGCTGTGCTGGGCTCTAGCGCGCCGCTAACACCTGCACTGGCGGCGGAGGAGAACTCGCCGCATCTTTGCGGGTTGACTCTCGCTGCGGCCACACTGCCAAAGCGTGTCACCTTTTGCTGCTCGGACGTTACTTTGATTTCGCCATCGTGTCCCAGCTGAAGATGCATTACATGCGATGCCACTTTCCGCCGCATCCCAAAGCATCGATGGTGAATTACGAAGGCTGGATCGACAATTCGCAGTCAACAGTCGCCACATTTTTTATGCGATGATGTCTGTCCTCAACACGCAGGTGGGTGCCTTATCCTTGGACCGATTCCTTTGGCACCCGGTAGCCACAGAATTCTGGCTGCACTATGTACCCACACCAGGGATCAAAGGACTCATCCAGATTTTCCGGATCCTCCGGAGCTCACTAGTAGAGAATGGGACCCCCTAAGCCTCGCTGGGCCACCTGAGCCCCTCTGCAACTGCACTGCGGGCGCACTGCTGCTGTGCCTCTGAAGCCGGTTCACCTCTACCCCCTGAGCTGCCCGAGCCATCTCCTCTGGACCAAGCCTACGCTCAGGACCACCACCATGCTCCCTACCTGCCCCAAAGCCTCACACCTAAAACCCATTGCATTGCGCATCATGCACAGAAACTGATGACACGGCGCTGCCCGACAGCATTGCATTGCGCGTCATGCACAGAAACTGATGACACGGCGCTGCCCAACAGCATTGCATTGCGCATCATGCATAGAAACCTGATGACACGGCGCTGCCCAACAGCATTGCATTGCGCATCATGCACAGAAACCTGATGACACGGCGCTGCCACAGCATTGCATTACATGATGACACGCTGCATCATCATGAAACTGATGACACGTACAGTATTGCATGCACAGAAACCTGACACGGCGCTGCCCGACAGCAGTGCATTGCGCGTCATGCACAGAAACTGATGACACGGCGCTGCCCGACAGCATTGCATTGCACGTCATGCATAGAAACTGATGACATGACGCTGCCCAACAGCATTGCATTGCGCGTCATGCACAGAAACTTGATGACATGACGCTGCCCAAAAGCATTGCATTGCGCGTCATGCAGCCTAAGGCTCGGATGTGTGGCACACGCGCATCACCGTCACACGCGCATCGTGCATCCGCCATTCTCAAGTCGAAGTCCACGCCAGCGCGGCTTCGGGTGCTCTGCGCCGAAGTAGTGGCTGGTGGTAGGGCCGCGAGCGAGGCGATTGATGTGGGAGCTTAGACAATATCGGTGACACTGTAGGAGGCAATACACGGATAGAAGCGCTCAAATCTGCAGGAGCTGCCCTGTGGTCCACTTGTAGGACAATATCAAAGTCTAGCCGAGGACAGCTTTGGGTTGCGCATCTTTAAGTATTCCAATCCGCTTGAAAATAGGCATCGATGGATCTCTCTGCCTCGATCACATTGCTTCACCTCTCCTCTCGGGGAGCTCGTCACCTTGTTGTCACGCGCATTGACGCTAGCTCCGAGCTCGATCAAGGCCTTCAGGGCATCCACCTGCAGCACAATGGAAGGGGGATGCTTTCGGCACATAATTGCACTGACCTGAATTCAGGCGGCGCTTTTCCACCATTCCCTTTCTTGTGATATATCATATATGCATGGCATATTCCAGTATGACAGCACGTTTATTCACTCCAATCTCACGCCAATCCGGCCATCATCCAATACAGTATATACTGCACCCCATACTATCTGCTTGAAAATACATTATCTCTTTGAATACCCGCCCTTGCAAAACCGACGATTCCCTCCTGCCACCCTCCCTAGCTCACCTATCCTCTCACTTCCTGATCTATTAGTATACCGAAAAATATCAGTAAACAACCTGAATATCTCTCAGGGTAATTATGTGTGTTTGTGCTTAAGCCTTGCAATGTTTTCTTTGAGAGCCGATACCATCGGTACGAGACGACCAGGAGAATGCTACGTGGCTGCTCTATGTGCCCACACCGGGGATCAAATGAGTGAGCACTTCAGGACATTCAATCGACTTCTCTAGAGCTCGGTGGGGATCGAGACCCTCTATGCCCCCCTATGCCCCACGATGCCACCCGGCTGCGTCCATGACTACTCTGCCCACCCACCAATATCATCCCGCCAAATCTGGCCTGTACTCCCCTTGTAGCTGCCCGAACCGCAAGCTCCACACTTGCCAAGCCTCTGTTGCGAGCTGCTCATGCGCCCCCTAACTCCATCATAGCTCCCACGACGTCCTTGCACGGGACCTCCAAGGGGCTGTAGAAATGGTACCGGAACATTCCATTGTAGAAATGGTACTTGGTTTCGATCACAAGGGCGCAATTTGCCTTCTCCCGGCTTTCGCACGTGTAAATGAACCTCGCCTGTCGCAGACCACAACATGTTAGTCTGCGTCAAGAAAACAAACCAAGCAAAGCGTGTTAATCAGTGACTTACCAGGTTACCAACGGACTCGGTCTCGATGAATAGCCCGGACTCGTGCCCGATGGCAGTCCGGTGCTTGTTGTTGAGCGTTGGCAAGTCGGTCACGACGCCGATGATGTCGATGTTCTTGATACCGTCTTCGGGTTTCTCGACGTCGATCTTAAGCATCAGACCTGGCGTCCCGATGCCTAGTCCAACGCCCAAAAATGGATGATGGAACAAGTCGCTATCGTACTTTGGCAGCCCCATGAGGTTGCATCCGGTTGCGAACCGACTTCAAACCCGTAGTTCTTCTTCCGATTGACGGCGTCCATACCTTCCCGCATGATGAAAGTCAGCAACAGCGTCAATGCACCGGTACGAATTCTGCGTACTGACTTTAACTTGCAGAAGTCCTTGCTCGTGTAGCCAAGCTTCTCGATGTAGCACGTACGGGGGTTATCCATGATGCACGGGGCTGTGTAGTTGTCGTCGATCCAACCCTACATGCTCCAAAGCCTACGGGTTTGGCGGTGGACTTCCTCCGGTATCGCGACCTCCAGAGCCGTGATGTGATCACCCGAATTCACTGATTCCGGACATCACGGCTCTGGAGGTCGCGATACCAGAGGAAGTCCACCGCCAAACCCGTAGGCTTTGGAGCATGTGGGGTTGGATCGACGACAACTACACGGCCCCGTGCATCATGGACAACCCCCGTACGCGCTACATCGAGAAGCTTGGCTACACGAGCAAGGACTTCTGCAAGTTAAAGTCAGTACGCCGAATTCGTATCGGTGCATTGACGCCGTTGCTGACTTTCATCATGCGGGAAGGTATGGACGCCGTCAATCGGAAGAAGAACTACGGGTTTGAAGTCGGTTCGCAACCGGATGCAACCTTATGGGGCTGCCAAAGTACGATAGCGACTTGTTCCATCATCCGTTTTTGGGCGTTGGACTAGGCATCGGGACGCCAGGTCTGGTGCTTAAGATCGACGTCGAGAAACCCGAAGACGGTATCAAGAACATCGACATCATCGGCGTCGTGACCGACTTACCAACGCTCAACAACAAGCACCGGACTGCCATCGGGCACGAGTCCGGGCTATTCATCGAGACCGAGTCCGTTGGTAACCTGGTAAGTCACTGATTAACACGCTTTGCTTGGTTTGTTTTCTTGACGCAGACTAACATGTTGTGGTCTGCGACAGGCGAGGTTCATTTACACGTGCGAAAGCCGGGAGAAGGCAAATTGCGCCCTTGTGATCGAAACCAAGTACCATTTCTACAATGGAATGTTCCGGCGCCTCTAAAATCGTCGATTTGGGAGGGAATCGGGGAAATGAACGGTTGATCTGTTGAACGCATGGAGATGCTGTGACCCCTGTGACGAGGGTGACGACTCGTGACGTCGTGAGTCAGGTTGACGATGGCGATTCGTTTACGATGACACAAACCAGACTCGCGACACGTTCGACCCAACGTCGACGATTTGTTTATAACTCGAAGGACGATCGACAATGAGACGTAGGCATGAGCTTCCGAGGATTGGTAGCAGGGGGAGGGGGGAGCGGAGGTTCTGTGACTTCCGTGGGGGGGGGTGCTGACTCCCCAGCGCCAAAATCCAAGTTCTAGGGGGGGGGCGCTCACCCCCCAAAGGCAGAATGCAAGTCCTAGGGGGGGGTCTGAGCACACGCCCTTGCCTCAGAATAACTCCAGTGTTCAACGAAAAAGTCGGGAATGTTCGATAATTCGCGCCTGCGGCGCATAATAATATAACATGTGAGGCAATAGCGCGGGGCACTCCCGCCCCACCATCCTTGCGTGACTAGTCCGCGCCCGTGATGGTGGTTTCGTGGGACACTCCCGCCCGCCCCACGCACGCGATGGTGGTATCGTGGGACACTCC
>LGRX02026620.1:0-26068 GCA_001247695.2 Cymbomonas tetramitiformis | reverse complement strand
GGGCACTCCCAACCGACCCGCGCGCGTTATGGTGGTATCGTGGGGCACTCCCGCTCGCCCCGCGCGCGTTATGGTGGTACCGTGGGGCACTCCCGCCCGCCCCGCAGTGTGCGCGAGTGCAAGTTCTAGGGAAGGGATGCTAACCCCCAAGGGCAAAATTGAAGTTCTAGGGGGAGGGTATTTCCAGAACCCCTGCTCCCCCCCCCCTGCTATCAATCCTCGGAAGCTCCATACCGTGGCATCGGCAATCCAAAATTTCAGACGATGGCGTCGTGTCATCGTACTGCACCACGATTGGTGAGGAATCTACGTGTTCGCCATGTGCGATTCGACCACCAATCACAATCCTAACTTTGAATGAATATTTAAGTAAGTAAGTAATTTGCCCAGGTTGGTCCATGCAAACAGCAAGGGTTATGCACCGTAGTTATATTTTTGAGGTGCCTATGTCACTTTCGCGGAGGTCATAACGGGGAGTGTCGTCAAGCGACTGTCATATGAGGCGGAGGGGTATTTGACTGGGCATGACGGACCTTCATCTGGGCGGCCGCGTGGTGCAGTGGTGTGGCCCCGAGGAAATCGTGCACCAGGAGGGTCTCCCCTCGTGCCCCACGGGCGCGGAGTGCGGCCGCGTCACCCTCTCGCGCTTCTTCATGCACGTTGCGCCCCTGCGTATGTGGTCCGTCCACGCGCCCCACCGCCCTTTGCACCCCTTGCACTGGCCTGCTAGCCAACTTTATCGCCCACAGTATGAACACCTCTAGACCCCCCCCACCCCCCACCCCCAAAGCTGGTCATCCCCACAAAGTGCGAACGCGGGCAGGCAGCCCTCGCTCGTAGGATCAACTTAATCGCAGCCTGACGAAGTGCTCATCCACCATCAAAGGCATGCACGGTCCGAACGAGTTGACAGGCTTGTTACACCCCACCACAGGATCAACTTGCAGGGCCAATGTCAGCCTCGAGACACTGGCTATTGTCGCGCAGCCTCCAGTCAGCGCTCAGGGGCCAAACCGAGCGGTGCAGCAATCAACCCTCTGCACAAGCGGTGAGCATCGGAGCTCCGTGGGTGCGGCCTGGGCCCTGCCGGGCTCTCGCACACCAGACGCTAGCATGGCACTAGCACTAGCCTGATGCACGCGCACCTGCGCCCCAGCCACGGTCACTCGTATGCTTCCGTCATGCCAGAAGTAGCTGCCACCTCCTCCCCGGCACATCACCCAAGCTCAACGGGAACCGCATCCAGCAATGAGGCACAACTGCGCAGGCAAGCCACATGAATATAATTATATATATATATATACTTCAAGTATATATATATACGAAGTATATATATATATGAAACCATGAGAGCTGCAGCAATGCCGCACCACTGATACCACACGCGCGCAGCACGATCATGGCCGTTGATCGGTGCGGCAGCACAGATACCACACGAGTCATGGCCGTTGATCAGTGTTGCACCACAGATACCGCACGCGCGCAGCACGATCGTGGCTGTTGAATGCCTTTTGCTTCCACTGTGTCACCACAGCCAGGGCCACGGGGAGTGGAAACAGGCGACAGAAGAGGTGCGCGGGAGTTACCGGCCCGCCGGGCTCTGCTCAGAGGCCCTGCCCTGCGCAAACTCGCTCAGCTCCTCCGCCTGAGCGGCCTCCAAGTCCGCCTGGGTGAAGCCCTCGACCCCGCTCTCCCACCACTCGACGCCGGTGCCCCCACACGCAGCACTTAGGGTCCATCCATGCTGGCGGAACCAAAACACCAACCTCTTTGAAGCCGGTTTTTCAGAACGAAGCAGCAGCGGATGGGGAACGCCCTTCGGCTGCAGCGGATTCATGGGACCCCACAACGTCCACACCTACCCACCTTTCACCTCTCCCCCGCAGCATATTCCCACCCAAACCATGATACTCTTTGCCACAGATGTCACCTCAAGCCATGAGCGTGGGTGCAGCGATCGCATCGCCCACTGCTCCGTGCACAGGGAGCCACGTGGCGTCCCTTTGAGCCTGAGATAGCATCATGTAAAAAATGGTAGAGATCCTCACACCAACAGCCACTCACAGGCCACTCCCATTCCATACTCCAAGAAAGAACAAAGCAGGGTGCCCGGGCCATGCAACCTTGGGGAATAAACTCAACTCGAGTTTGCCACGTCAAGTTTCCATCGATTACCTCTGCCGGCGCAAGGCCTGGGCCGGATGGCGCGACCAGAATGAAGCACCGCAGGTGGGGGATTTGTGGAGCACCGAGCACCTGCTGGCGTAGGAATTTGCCCGGGTGTTGGTGCTTGGACACCTCGCAAGTGCACCTTGGGGATCCCTCCTCGGCTCGCTCCCCTTCCAGCGGCCGCCCACACCTCGGGCATCCTGATTGGCCCTCAGCGCCAGCCCAAGCAACGTGCTTGGCACCGCGGCGCCGCGGCGCCGCTTTGCCTACACGGGTGGAGGCAGCAAGCTGCTGCTGCGCCCACCTCCGCTGCTGCTCCTGCTGCTGCTCCTGCTGCGGAGTGAGGCGCTGCGCCACGAGCCTGCTGTGCGCGCTCTCTACCTCCCTTCGCACATCGGGAGACTTCGCCACGTCCAGGGCGGTCCGGCGTGCTCCATCCTGGAGAAGTCGGGGGAAGCAGCGAGAGCATGGTCAGGTCAGACCACGTCAGCTCTGCCTCCAGCCAGCGCCTCGCAGAGAGCGCAGAATTGAAGCACCGCCCCAAGTCCGCCAACCGCCAAACACTTTGTTCCCCGGAGCTGGGAGGTGAGCGCGTTCAGTGGGGCAAAAGCAAATGTCATATGGTCCTTTGGCCTCCATGACCTCGCTCAACTCCGAGGCATGGGAGGAAATCGGCCGGCCACCGCAAGCAGGTCCACGGGCAGCGCGGCGACGTGACCGGCCTGCAGTGACTGGCCGGCCACCGCAAGCAGGTCCACGGGCAGCGCGGCGACGTGACCGGCCTGCAGTGACTGGCCGGCCACCGCAAGCAGGTCCACGGGCAGCGCGGCGACGTGACCGGCCTGCAGTGACTGGCCGGCCACCGCAAGCAGGTCCACGGGCAGCGCGGCGACGTGACCGGCCTGCAGTGACCGGCCGGCCACCGCAAGCACGTCCACGGGCAGCGCGGCGACGTGACCGGCCTGCAGTGACTGGCCGGCCACCGCAAGCACGTCCACGGGCAGCGCGGCGACGTGACCGGCCTGCAGTGACTGGCCGGCCACCGCAAGCAGGTCCACGGGTAGCGCGGCGACGTGACCGGCCTGCAGTGACTGGCCGGCCACCGCAAGCAGGTCCACGGGCAGCGCGGCGCCTCGCGCATTGCTCAGAGCGCCATCAGATGAGAACGACAGCGTGAACCCCATGCAAACAGTCTCCGCCAGTGAGGTGCCGCGCATGAAGTGTGAACTTCGCGTGGGCACGACTGCGGCACGATTGCTCGATCGATTCCGTTTTTTGTAACTCCCTAAAAGGCAGGAGCCATCCTCCGGGAGGAGCCGAGGGGGCCATGGCGCCAGAAGAGCGGTGCGCAAGAGGGGTGTGCAAAGGCGTTGCACGGTGCAAACCCCTCACCATGGCATCCATTCGTGCACCGGCCGTCAGCAGAAATACGGCTGCAAATTCCGACCAACCCCGCTCGCCACCCCCCGCCCCGATCTAGCATCAACCATCTGCGGTCCCCCCGGGGCGCACAAGCCACTTCCACCGCGCTGCATGCAAGGTGCGCGTCCGGCCTCCAGACAGTCATCACGCAACGGGCGGCTGATGGGGCACGCTCTACGTTCACCTGTGTCCACGTGGCCGGTGTTCGTCGCGTAGTGCAGAGGCGTACGACCGCAGCTATCCTGCCGAGCCCCACCGCAGCTTGCACGAGCATAAGTCTCAACCGCGCGACCAGGAGGAGCCTGCGGCGTGCAATGTGCACTCCCAGATCGCTTAGGGCCGCGGGTGTGATGGAATGAAAGTTGGCATCGCGCAGAACAGAGAGAGGTGAACAGTGTGTAGCTGCAGCTTGTGGTCGGCATGCGCCAAATCCAGCCTGTAAAAGTTCTGCCTGATATAGCACTGCTCCAGCACCATCCGATGGAGCGTTGGCCGAAAGCCATTGGATGAAGGTTTGGCAGAGAGCCATCCGACGAAGCAGTATTCGAGAGCCGTCCGATGGAGCAGTTGTAGAGAGCCATCTGATGAAGGTTTGGCAGAGAGCCGTTCGATGGAGCAATATTCGAGAGCCGTCCGATGGAGCAGTTGTAGAGAGCCATCCGATGTTTGGCAGAGAGCCATCCGATGGAGCAATATTCGAGCCGTCGATGGAGAGTTGTAGAGAGCCATCCGATGGAGGGTGGACAGAGTATCGATGGAGCAGCATTCGAGAGCCGTCCGATGGAGCAGTTGTAGAGAGCCATCCGATGGAGGGTGGACAGAGAGCCGTGTGGTGGAGCGTTCACACAAACAACCATTCGAGGGAGTGTTGGCGGCGAGCCATCACCACATCCCTGCCAACCGGTCTCGCGTATGCACCTCCGAGAACTTTCAGCCAGCTGTGTGATATGTCTATTGCGAAAGTTGAATGCTTTTGAGGGCATTCGGTCGCTTTCATGACTTTGATGTTGTGCTTGCTGGCGTCTTTGTGACACGCGTTTCAGAGCAAGCACAGGTTCGGTATGATCAAAATCTGATCGCAAAAATCTGAAAGGTGAACCCCTTCTGACGAGCGTAGAGACCAATTCACGGCGGATGATGAGCTGCGCAACAGCAGCTTTACGCACACTCAAAATCGCGGAGGATAACTTTGCCACAGCACAGGGGGAAGCTGCAGGATCCCGGTTGGCCTCGCGTTCTTGCTCGGTCCTCTCACACTCTTAAGTCGTGTCGATGAATCGACTCGAGGCGGGTAAGCTAGGGGTGCCCAACTAAAGTTGAGCCGTCCGAGGTTTTTAGATCGGGAACCTCGGAAGGTCCTAAGAGATTCCTGGGGAGCCACAAAGGACTGTATCGTACGTTGATCTCTGGAATTGTATATGGACTGTCGGATTCGGAAAATTACCACTACTAAAAATGAACGGACCAGTTTAAGTTGTGCAGCTCTAGGGTAAGCTAGTCGGCACGAGTGCGAAAGCGAGGGTCGCCACAGCCGAACATGCCCATATTTCGACGAAGGAAAGTGGAAAGTCTGCACGTCTGTACGAGTTGTTTAGGTTAGGTTTAGGAGCAGCAGCAGCAGTAAGTATGTGTGACATGTCTATGCACGAGACCGAGGGATCGGAGGAGGCGGATGAGCTACAGAGCGAGCTCTCGGCACCTTGGTCATGATGTTGGCACCCCTTTGTAGCAGTGTCTCCGCAATGCTCGGAGCTGCGGAGCCCAACGAATCAGGTCATTTTATAATCAGGTTCATGGTACAAGCGATGAACGTCGGGATGTGGAGCCCAGCTGCTTCACTGCTCAGATCCAGTGATCTGCCACTTTCTCAGGAATCTCCAGGCAGGATGGCGCGGTGGGTGCCGCAACAGGTGACAGAGGAAGAGTCCTCAGGCCCATGAAAGTTCAACACTTCGTATGCACCAGGAACGATATTTTCTTTCAGGAACGATATGCTTTTTGCATGTCAGCTAGCATCTGGCGTGTGGTGTGTTTTGGATTACTTTTTGAGATCAGACAGAAAACTTCGAAATCTTGAATAGCACAAAAATGGTGAACAAGGGAGCGTTATTTTTGCACTGGGACCACTAGTGGCAGCTATGAGCACCAGAATTCCGCAAGCATGTTAAGTGAAGATGTGCAGGCAGGGAAATGATGAAAGCAAAGGGGAAAGAAGAGGCAGAGATTGAGCGCACGCACAGCTCAAGCAACCCGCATGATGGATGGCTGCTACGTTATGATTGTCTCCACAGTGGATGTCGGCACCAAGATCTAGTAACACCTAGCGCCCACAAATCACTCGCCCAGACGAATTAACCTCCCATCGACATGACATCCACTTGTTCGCTATTGCCTGCCCACTCCCGAGATGGCATTCCTTGTCTTGGATATGTCCGCCCACCCAAAGAGATTAAATACAACTGTCCTGGTCTCATTGACTCTTCACAAATATGACATACACTTGTGCAGGTCATATCAGTCCATCACCAAGATGACATCTCCAGATATGTCCGGGTTAAGTCAGCCCACCGCCTAGATGCCAAAGATGCCATCGCTTTTGTCTGAGACAATGCCATGAGGGAGGGAGCGTCTTTGGGGCGCCGTCCTGTCTTTTGCCATGCAGTTGATCAAGTCTGCCCGCATCACTCACAGTCGCAGAGAAATCAACAAGCCTCGCAAGACCAAATCGCCTCATCGCACCTGTATTGCCTCGAGTCGGCCATTAATGACTGCCACGTGTAATGGGGTGGCTCTGACAAGGACCGACCATAACACACACCAAAAGTGAATCACATTTGTGTCCCACTATATTCACTTATCAACCAAATAGAAGGTGAGTGAAGATGAATCAACCGGCACGAGATAATGCCCAATAAGATAAAAAGGACTATTATCCACCCAGGCAAGGACTCGTCACGACCAGTGGGACGTAGCACATATGCACGGCATCTTTTACGGGATGTGAAAACAGTAGTAACGACGGCCAAACATAGTTGACCAATGGCATTAAATCTAGGATACCCATAATCAAGCTAAATGCATAACAGAATACCGACAAGCATGATAAGAACAAAGCAATAGCAAAGCAATAAGTGTGATGGCTTAGTGCTTAACTTTACTAACAACTAACAGACGATAACTAACGATGTGCTAGCAACAGAGGGCGACGGCACCAGCAGGCACCATTCCCGATCCCCCTTCCCGATGACTGTTCAAGCGCGCAGTCACCGCAGCGAACCCTGGCCATGCTCCGTGCAGGGGAGAGGAACTCGAGCATCATGAACCACTCTATGCATCCTTTCCGGATGCTGTTACGAAGAATCTTAAATACAGCCCAACACAGGAGGCACACCTTCCTTTTGCACACGGCAGCTCACTCTCAGAGCACGCAACATACCGTTGCCCCGACACGGCGCTGCGGAAGGAGGGAGGCCTGTCATACCCGAGATAATCTCTTTGATCCATCGCTTCCCCCTGGGCTGCATGCCACTGCAGTAGGCCCACGTCGCCTTGCAAAACAGCCTCGTGAAGGTTGCTCGCATATGCGCCCGCGCCTGCGCGAAGCGGCTCCTCGCTTTGTCAGGTTCGGCCCCTCACAAGGCGCACTCATGTCCAACGGCCCTCTCACGAAGCCGTACTCACATCTAACGGCCCGGCCACTGAGGTGCTTTGACGAACGGTGCATCCGCACCCTACGAGGCGCCTTCGTATTGGATGAGAAACTTGCGAAGCTCGCAATTCAGAGGTCCTTCTGCTGGTATGCGTATCGAACGACCCATCGTGATGCACTGCAGAGGTGGATCTCTAATAATGGATATCACAACAGTTCGTGGTAGCCTCTAGACATGAAGAACGGCGAACCATAAACGAACAGAACGCTGAAAAGGAACGACGGAGTTCGTCGGCGACGAGCTTGGCGAGGGAAACGGATGACTGGGGCCCAGGCAAACGGATGACTGGGGCTTGCGTACCGCCCCAGTCATCCGTTTGGTGCGCGACAGCTTGATGAACAAAACAAATTTAAGGACATATGCGCTTGAGGCACGTTGGACAAAAGGTATGAGTCAGAACGAACGGCGCGAAGCGGGAAGCACCTGCTCGAGCGACTCGGGGCTGGCCCCCAGCCCAATAGTGCTGCGCAACTGCGGAGAGCGGCCCGGATGGCTGCAACAAACTCACACACCCAGTGGGTCGGTGAACGTCTAGCATCGCAATTTGTCGAGCAGAGTCGCGTGTGGATGAGAAAGTGTCTGAGGGAGCCATAGATGGTTTGATGGGTCGTTTGTCTACGTAAAATTGTAGTGAAAAACGGAGGAGAGACTGCTTTACAAGGAGCGAGTGGCGAGTCTCGTCGCACTTAATTGTCGGACACGCCGTTGCACTGACGACAATAACGGGCCACCCTATCTGCGACAGTCGGCCGGGTTGAGCGCTAACCTTGAGCTCCCTGTGCTGGTGGGCCAAAAGATTCTCGCGGTCCCCATGTCCCGGGCAGGTGCAATCTCGACGCCGTCTCCCGCACGATCTGTCAAGATTTGGTTGTCTATGGTCACATCCATATGTTGACAAACTGCGCTTACACTCCGCAAACGCTGTGTCGCAGCGCGACTTGGAATTCAAACTTTGTCGCGTCAGCTAATTCACATACCTGCACACTTGCTGCCGTTGCGGGTCTAGAGGTGCGGTGTGATTGCTCGGAGGGAAGATGCCATTTTCCACAGGTTTGTTCAGGGGTGCCCCCTTGCCCATTTTGGGCGCTATTATCTTTATATTATATTATATGTCTCATATGATGGACTCTCTTCGGATACAAAGCAATTTCAAGCCGTATGTCGCGATGGCTAACGAACGACACGCGTGCAACTCATAGTATTCACTTTGGTGGCGAAGTTCGGACGGGGATTGGGGAAGACCTTGAACTACTAACTCTACTAAGAGATAAACAGAAAACTCAGACCTCAGAAAAACAATTTGCACATGCGATGGTGTAGATGTTTAAGATTAATTAAATACCCGCGCCGGTGTTCAGGCGAGGGTCTCAGGGAGGGTGACTCTCTACTTTCAGGAGTCTTTCAGGCATTTAATTTTTCCCGATTCGGGTACGGAGGCGGCATGGTTTTAGGCATTTAATTTGGTCCATAAGCTTTGGCATGACTCGGCCGGCCTCCAAATCGATGTCCTCCAAAGTGCACCGACCACTTCAGGAGCGGAAGGGCCGAACAAACACAAGTGGCTACTATCCGACAGTCCTTTGAGAAGGACTAGATTGGAATCGGGTCCTTTGAGAAGGACTTGTGCCGCATAATTCTTTTAGGCTACCTAGCCAATAGCGCATACCCTGGCCCCCGAAATATATCACCAATATGACCTAAAGTAAGTTGTCTTACCCCCCATCGGCCACCAGACCACGTAGGTTGTTGTGGTTGGGCGCTGGAGTGGCAAGGACCATGCCTTTTCACATGATTTTGCTTAAACTCGATCGACCATGATTTCGATAGCTCGACTTCTCGAATTTTTTGGTGCTATCTCAAGAAGCCATACAGTATGGGCATGGTGAGTGGCAATATTTCATCCATATGGTATATGCCCAACACGAATCGTCATTACATAGAGCGATATATTCGGAGTCTCGTCGTACTATGAGCTCCGACAGTTATTTCACTATCGCTCTTCAGCCGAGCATACCTGCGAGTTCAATGCTTTCACTTGTGTAGATATAGATACATCTGTACATTGTTAGTTGTTGCAATACGTACGATCAGATCTTTATATTTCTTCATGTCTATAACCGAATTACTCTGGGGTGATACACTTAGAACTTACAAGACATACTTAAAATACTCTCTTGTTGTAACACGACTTTCTGCAGATCTACACCCATGTCATAGCATGTCATCAGTCATGCCTTCGCAATCATACTTATTTTTCCTCTAGTACACAAAACATGACCGCTGACGTGGCACCTCGAGGCGAGGGGTGACAAAAGAGGATCCACTACCCCTCCCAGCGAGGGGGTGGAAGTGGTACCCCCCTGCGTTTAGGTTTCCGTTAGGGTATAATATTCGGTATCTTTTTCTGTGAAAATTTTACTAAAATCTAAAGCTAATTGTGTCCGCCCACTCAACCGAATACACAAGACTGAATAATCTGTGAGAGAGAACATTCAAACCTAACCCCGATCGGTCAGTCGGTACGACCCACGAAGTGTACTCAGAAAGTCATCACGGGCACTAGCCTCAGGACGGATACCTGCTGCTTGAACTAGGGGCCTACTGTACACCGGACTCCCGGTCAAGGCTACGATCGATATACCGGTGTGTACCCTACTAGTCGGGGAGGAATTTATATAAGTGATATGCCCAACGCTATATCACGATCGTCTTTCCCATTCTGATTCACAATTCGTGACATGACTTTAGTAAAAACAGTTCATCGATAACATGGCTGTACCACATCAAATGCGTCATATAAGTATCCAAATTGCCGTCCCCCAATCATAACGTGATCTTTCGGGAGTCGAAGAAAGAAACCTGGTATTACCCTTCTAGACTTGCGCGTGTTCATAAATCAGAATGAAGTCCTTCGCCAAGAGATTGGGAGAGATATCAAAATAGGCACCTACTCAGTACGTACTAGAAAAACAATATTGTTACAGATAGCAATAGTGGGGCCAGTTTTCTGCCTAAGGAGGATACCGAAAAAGATGCAGAACTTTGACAGTTTCGCAAGAGGAGGAGTCGAATGGCTTAATATCGCAAGTGGCAACATCCTTCAACTCGATCCTCCAACGGCTAAAATTTGAAGACCAAGTGCGATAAAGAAAAGCCATACGCAGCCAGCAGTGTTAAACCAAAAAGTTCCAAGCGCCCAGAGGAAAGTGGCGATACACCCGAAGAGAGCACTAGTGAGGAGATCACTTTGGCTGTTGGACGCGGCGGAACCCAACATTAACACATTCGGCGAAACCGTTAATAACGCTACAGAGGCGTTGACAATGCGAATGGCCACGTTGCCAATATTGCTGAAATCAAGTGCAACAGCCGCTGGCGGAAGCGCATAGTAGCACACCGTGGTGGCTACCAAGGCTGAGATAAGAGGCAGAACTTGGGCTTCCCTGTTTCGCGACTCGTCTCCGCTGGAAAGGACACAAGAGAGAGTGAAACTTAGTCTTTTACAGCAAAGAATTGCTAGTCATGCTATTCCTCGTGAGTTTTGAGATCTGAACAGTCACTTACATTGGGCCCCGGGCGAGATGCCGAAATTCAAACAAGAGTAACGGAGGTCCCTGCAAGCACCTCTCACGTTTGAAACTTGTGCAGAGTTATGACTTCAAACCAAAGTATTAAAGGGTTGGGAATCTCGTAAGCTAAGCAGCGCGTTGATAGTATGGATATTTCTAAAACCACCAATTCGTTTGACACTCTCTCGAACTGCCCAGTGTTATATTTCGTGAAGCATCAAGTAAGCACTGTCCAATGCAATGATGGGCCAAAATTGTCACGCATTTTCACCAACGACTCCGTCTATTATTACTGAAGCTGAAAGATCCTTGTAAATGCACAAAGCAGTTCAATCATGAGTGAAGCTCAGTATTTCTGCGAAGACCAAGGGAACACGTTTATAATTCGTAGAATCACTGTTTCCCCTCCGTAGAAAAGTGAACTGTATAAGGATAGAAGCTTCGATCGTGAGACAAGTACAGCAGCGAGAACGGAGAGGCTCAACAGTGAGTGTCTCTTCTCTTTCCGCTTGCGCAACGGCAAAAGTGCGTTTTGTTCCCTCACCTGCGTTGCGGCCGAACCTCGCGAGCTGACTTGACTTCTATCGTCTTCCTCGAAGCTGTGCGACCTTTCATCGTCTGCAAGGGACGCAGCAAGGGAACATGTTTCCTTGCGGTTGGAGTGTTCGGCACCGGGCGAGCTCTTGAGGGCAGTCGAAACTGCTTTCCACGGACAGATGCCACCGGCTGTTGTGAAATGAGTGAGCGCAACGACATTATGTGAGGAGTGTACGCGCCCTTTTCTTGACGGTGTGTCCACCAGTACGAGCGGAGGTGTACCTCGTTTTGTTTCAGCTTTCAGGTGAGGCGCAATGCAAGCGAAGGGGAATATCTGTCTCTCGTCTGACTATCGGGGCTTTTATTACATGGTCCTGCGCTGGTCCAATGAAAATGGGGGAAGGTCATGCCGAATTTTGTTCAAATAGGATTTGGTGACATAGTTACAACTTCTGATGGGAGTAACTTCTCAGGTCCGTGCACCAAAAGAAAATCGGCCTCGATTTTTTTTCGGTGCACGGACCTGAGAAGTTACTCCCATCAGAAGTTACTATGTCACCAAATCCTATTTGAACAAAATTCGGCATGACCTCCCCCCATTTTCATTACTTTTGCCCCCCCCCATAAATTCGACGATATCGATAATTTAAAATTTTGATTCAAACTCTCTTTCGATCTTTTTTTTTCTAATATGCATCCCCCCAAAATTTTCATGCTTACAGTGTGCGATATTAGGAAACAATTATCAAGCACGTGAGGCTATGTTATTATTGTGTTTTATTTTTTGGGGGACCGAACACTCAGACATGTATGTAGATGGATCCCCCCTAAGATCCTAAATAAGTATGCATTTGGTAGATATACGATTGCTTATGCAACCATTCACACTCACGGGGAGCCCAATCTTCCCCCCCCACTGTAAGGGGGGGGACGGTGGGTCACCTGTCATTCACCCCTCGACCTGTGTTGTCACCAGTCACCGTGTCACCGCGCTTCGACTCATAAAACACTATGCTCAGTATTTTATATCATCTTAGCACACAGTGAACCTCTGCCCCCCTGCCATTCTGTTTCACTGCTTATCTCGAGATATATATATACCCACGACATATATATATATCCTCTCTTCTGTGAGGTTATCGGCCACCACTTGGGGAGGTTTTCACTGGGATCCTTGAGGCCGCACCAGCTCCTCTCGTACAACGACTTCGACGTCCGCACCAGCTTCGTCTTGTCTCGCGTCGACACCAGTCCTCGCAGCACATTTTTTCCGGCGTTACCGTTCGCTGGGGATCTTTTTCGCCTTATTGAACCATCTGAGGCAGGGTCGCACCAGCGCCCTCATTCACAATCACGCTGAGCACTCCGCCTTACGTCTTACCTGCCATGGCATCAGCTAGCCGCCGCAGTCTTGGGGACGTGCTCCGCTCCGCGCATGCGACATCAGCTTCGCCCACGCCTGCATCATCGCCGGGGTCTGGTTCCCAGGCTCCTTCACCACATGCTCGCACTGCCGGCCTTGACCCGGTGGTGCGTATGAACACCCTCATCAACAAGCCCAGCTTCGTTTCGGCCGCTGCCACGTCTGCTGACTTCCACCGCGACGCCTCGGTCTGGGTTTCTACCCCGGTCCGGGCTTCTCAGCAGCACGAGTACAGCGACCGCATGGACTACGCCTTCAACTATGGGGAGGAACTGGTCAAGTTACTCCGCGCCCATGGCTTCAAACCCCAAAAGGGTTTCACGCTCGACGGTTCCGACGCTGAGGTTGACTTCGCCATTTTGCTCAGCAACCTTCGGCACGTTTTATCCCCGATTTCGCACTTCGAGTACGACAAGCTTTTTGACTTGGAGCACGAGTACCTCGTCTACCACTGGTCCCTCAACGAGCTCCTCTTCAACATTCTCAAGGGCGTCCTTCAGGGTACGGCACTGGCCCTCTTCCAGGAGTCCGCCCGTGTCCACCCTCGCGATGGACGCTGCGCTCTACAGCGCCTTCGGTTTCACGTCGAGGCCACCACTGACCCCGACACCTTCCGGTTCTGGACGAAATTGCGGTCCACCACACTCGACGAGACCGCTGACCCTGCCCCCCAGCTCGCGGTGTTTCGGGTTCTGGGGGACAAACACCAACTGTCACAAACCACGGCTTATCGTGTACCTCAGCCGGGTTGTGACACTTGCTGTAGCAGTCTCTGTGACGAACGTATGACACGCGCAGTACGATACGCGCGAGGAGTTATGACAGTGACGAGATACGGAAATACGGATGGGTGTTACACTTGTTTGGAGATAGCGAGAATAAGTAGGGCGGCGTAGCAGGGTGAGGCAGACGCTCATTTTTGTTTTGCCTTCGTAACAGTGATTCCGAAAATAGCCAGGACTCGCTTAAGACCGCGAAAACAGCAGTGTTATGAAATAATTAGTGAGATACAGTGTTCTTCTACTTGTAAAGATATACATTTGTGGACTTGTCCTTGTGCGACTGCGTCAGAACTGTAATTAACAGTCTTTTTCAAAACAAAAATGTGCCTTATTACAGACATGTCGTCTGTAATGCTGAGAGTTCAACAGCAGTCCTGAAGAACGAGACCTCTGAATGGTGATGCCAGGGACGGATATATCCGTACTGGTAAGCCTTGAAGAGGTTGAGTGAAGCAGGCTGTTGCGACACTCGAAGTTCACCAGTCTTGCGAAGTACAGCGACAGCGGTCACAGCAGAACCAGTTGCTAATTTTACGAACATGATTGCAGCGTTGAGAATTATGTACTGGGCTATTTCGGGAAGTGACATCCTGCTGGAGCAAAGCACCAGACGGTAAAGCCAGGGACGGATTCATCCGTACTGGTACGCCTGAAGGCGTGGAGCGAAACAGGACTGGCAGTGGGCACCATCACGACAGCATTCTTTGTGGTTACTTGACTCATGCTGGCGTTCTGCTGACTGACTGCGTGGACCAGAGACACTAAGGGCAGAAGCAACCTTGCTCGACATCTGGGAGAGCCAGTATAAGACCGGGTCACAGATGGAACCTTGCTCATCAGTCGTGGACGAGATTATCCTGGCAGTGATTGCTACTTAGAGCAAAGCACTGAAAGGTGAGGCCAGGGACGGATTCATCCGTACTGGTAAGCTGGGAAGTGTGGAGTGAAAAGAGCCTTCACACCAGTATCTCTTCTTCACCAGAAAGGTAGCAACGGAATCCAAGGCTGACCGCGAGGATCAGCAAAGGGCAGAGAGGCGTGCCCAGAGAGCGATACGAGTGAGCCAGCACTTCACAGAGCTGGAAGGAGAGGAAGGGGCTGCCGGTGGCCAGCCTGAGGCACAAGCACTAGTACAGCCCGAGGCACAAGCACCAGTCCAACTACAAGCCCAGGCCCAGGAGCCGTTAATAATCTTTGAAGAAGACATGGAGTACACTGACTACGCTCGTGTCAACCTTGGCACGCTGCCCAACTACACGGGCACCAAGGAAGAAGATCGGCCCAAGTTCCTGAGGGAGTTCGCCGACATGTGCGAGAATTTCGTACGGCAGCACAACGCCATCGTCAGGAAGAGGCTCAGGTCCGGGGCTGGCACTCTCACCGAAGCTCAGATGAAGACCCTGAGAGAGACTCCCCCTGACTTTGAATATCTGTGGGACATCGTCCCTGCGTGGCTGGCTGGAGAGAACTCACAAGCTCTCAGCTGGTGGCGCGAGAACTATGAAAGAGGGGGGGTAGTGGCCTCCAACATGGACCGAGTCCTGAAGGACACCAGCGAGCATGGCCCACTCGAGGGTACCATCCCATGTGCTAGGCCCCCTTTCAATGAGATGAACACTGGCGCCACGTGGGTGATAGCGAGGCCGGTGACAGACCAAGACACCCAAGGGGAGGTTTCCGACGAATATCTGACTGATGGAACCTCCCTGAAAGGCTTGACGGGACGTGATGGCACCCGTGATACCCAGTACTTCTACGCGCTCAGGGGCTTCATCGCTGCCCTTGACAAGAAGTTCATGATGAAAGGGACTCAAGAGAAAGTGGATCTGTTGACACAGAAGCCACAAGAGGTGGGGCAAGATGGGCTGACCTACATGAAGATGTGCCAACGCAGGGAAATGCAGCTCAACACTGGGAAGGTGTTGAGCGATGAAGAGCTGCGTACCTTCATCGAGGACTGCGTAGACAACCTGCGCATCAAGATCTTCCAGACGCGGGTGAAGGAGCAACTGAGGGCACAGTTCCCGCCACCCAATCGGGTGACCTGGAAGGACCTGGAGGCCATCGTCGAGGTTCAAGACAAGCTCAAGGGCGATGCAGAGTCTTGGATCCTCACCTTCCTCCAGGAGATCACCAGACGATGTGGCTGTCAGTACTCCACCTGGGAGGCGCGACAGCATGGCCTTGACCTCAAGGCCATAAAGAGCTCGATCAAGAAGATTGAGTCCTCTGAGGTGGCGCAGTCAGGCGAACCGGAGAACAGCAAGAAGGTAGATACACCACCTTCTAAGAAGATGAAGAAGGAGGTGAATGTGGCCGAAAGAGCTGAGAAGGCCTCCTACAACAAGACGCCACCGCCAGCAGAGGGCGTGCGTACGAACGACAAGCCCAAGTGCTTGCGCTGCTTTGGAGGGGGCTGGCATGAGTCCGATCCCGAGCAGTGCAGGAGTGGTTATAAACACGTCAAGATGCCTGCTGGATTCCACGAAAGCAGGCTTGGTTCCAGCAAGTGGTGGGACGCGGAGAACGCCGCTCTGCGCATGTATAATCTGAAGAACCGCTTCAAGAACTCTGACTGGGGCATCCTGGTGACGGACTGGCAGCAGCTGTCCAACGACGAGAAGGACAAGTACAGAGCCAAACAGTCACCGGAGGACAAGCAGAAGAGCACCACTGGCAATCCCGAGGCGTTGAAAGCAGAGTACCAGGGCATGGTGGCTGCTAGGAAGACTGCCAGTCGTGCGGGCAGCGTGAAGTCGCAGGTGCTGTCCGAGGATGAGGGCTCCGACGAGGAACCAGTCGCAGCGCACGTCGCGGAGAGGGAGACTCACACCGTCGATGCACGCGCGCACCACCATGGCAGCGCAGGGGTAGGAGTGTCGTCTGGCCCTCCAACCGAGTTACTCACAGCCATGGCCGAGGAGATGGGCGAAGAGGAGCTCTCGAGCGCCCTCAACACCTTGGGTCTGGGGGCACTCCCCGAGACGCTGTGCAAGAGTGCGGAGTCTGAACTCACGGCGGCTCCAGCAGTAGCCCTGGGAAGTACCCAGCGCATGAGGGGCTTCCCAGTGAAGACACCCGAGGAGTACGAGGCAGACGCACAGGTGCCCATGGCGCCTGCGGCGGACGAGATGCAGAGGAAGGTGCAGCTCATGGCCTCCGTGATCAAGAGCCTGGGAGCAGCTTTCCGCAAGCTAGCTGCTGGACTCGTAGCAGAAGGTCGCATAACAGCTCCAAGGGGTGTGGAGACCTTGGTGGAACTGGCCGAGAACAACCAGCTCCCCGTGCAGACAGCCTCAGCAGCAGACTGCCAGGACACCAGCGACGAGGATGATGACTGCCCGGGCATGGAGTCGGGCGACGACAGTGACGAAGAAGAGATTCCTCTGGATGAGATGCCGGAGGACATGGTGGAGCAGCCCAGGAAGGGGAGGACGACGGTGCGTGTAGCAGCTGCAGCGGCCACCGTCCAGGAGAGCTACGGGGTGAGAGACTTCAGCGAGAGGGGTGAGCTGCACGCAGGGACCATGGAGGCCAAGGCGTACGAGCTATTGAAGAAGAAGATGCTCAGTGGCCTTACAGAGGAACAGCTCACTGCCATGGCGCAGGTCCAGCCTGTATGCAAGCTCCTGAACGACTCTCTGGCACAAGGGATGGCGCTGGTGGCCTCTGGAGGCTTGCTTATGTTGTACAAAGCGCTTCTCCTGGACACGGGGGCCAACTGCAACATCATCCCAATCAGGACAGCCAACAGGTTGGGCTTGACCATCTTTGATGCAGAGACAGGGGCCAGGGTGGCGAGATGTGATGGCAGCCCTGCGGAATTCACGAAGTACTGCTACGTGGATGTGGTTCTCGCCGCGGGCACGCCGTACATGACTCTGCATCGGCTCCACGCCTTCGTCACCTACACCAATGACACGACGTGGGACTTCTTGGTGGGCACTGGACCCCTGAAGAACGCCCTCAAGTTGACCATCGACCTCTACAGAGGCATTGCTACTTCTGAGGCCGCGGTGTCACTGGGTATGAAGGAGAAGGTCACGTTGCCATTGATCGAGTTGACGCCGCCCGTCGATGCAAGGAGCAAGCGGAATGAAGACCCGAGAGTGTGCCTGGCGACCGAGATCTTCGACGTTGATGCCACGACAGCGCGCACTCTTGCCCCCGCTTTTGATGATTGCGAGCTACCACCACGTGAAGCAGTGTCCCTGGGCGCAAGGGGAGAAGACCGTCTGGCCCTCGCAGGGGAGAGGTGTGCGCCTGCACCTTGTGCATTCTCGCGAAACCACCCCGAGCTGATGGACAGCCTGGCGTCATGGCTAGAGGAGATGAGGCTGAGAAGGTTCAACTCGGAGGAGAAGGAGAGACTCGAGGCGCGCTGCCAGTCCATGGTGGAGGCGGGCTTCCTGAGACCCAGCTCGATGATGCAAGTCGAGCTCACTGGGCGAGTCAGCTTACACACCGAGGGCTCGACGTACGAACCTCCGCCGCCTGGTACGTCCTTGACAGACCAGATGCTGGGCATGCTACAAGCATCATCACGCAGCCAGCGGGAAGCCAATATGGCGACCAGAGGTGAGTGGTCCAGTGCTGAAGAGCCAGATGCGAGGGGGTCCCGCACGCCAGCCAGCCTGACCACAACTCAGTCAGACCCTCGCTATCCAGACCTCACGCTGGCGCAGGAGGCCGAGAGCGAAGCTGCCTTCAAGCTGGCCAGCGTACAGCCATGGGGGGGCATGGCAGTGAACCCGTGGGACCACCAAGACAAGGAGAGCAGCTGGGCTCAGCAGCGCCTGTACATCGACCGCACGGGCTATGCTCGTCTGTGCACACTCTGCGAAGAGGGCGATGGAGGTGGTGTGGACGCAGGATTTGTGCGGGTCAAGTTCCCGCGTTGTGGAGAATACAAGACCATCCTGGAGACGGAGCTACTGTGGCCCGACTTTACGTTGGTGGACCAGAAGGTTGACAAGGAGACGAAGATACCCTCAGAGACCTGGACCACGAGGGCGAGCGGCGGGAAGGACAACGACCAGGTCCCACTCCCTGACTGTGGTGCCCATCGGGAGGCAGGAAGGTACACGATGGCGAGTGTTCAGGAGGTCCTCAGCACCCATCAGACGTACCCAGGAGTCGTGACGGGCAAGCTCATGTGGGACAAGGTGGCGCGCCAGTTCTGCGTACTCAGCGAGCACACTCGCGCCCAATGGGATCTCATGGAGCGCATGGTACGTCACACCATGGAAGGCGTCACCATCATGAACCCCATGGGCAAGATGACTGGCGAGTTCCAGCTGCCTTTTTACTATGAGAAGGACCAGCGCTGGCAGTACCAGCATCTAAAGTATGTACAGCGAGTGGACATCGCTGACCTTCGAGCTCGGCTGAAGGTGCGGTACGACATGGAGGTGACTGGTGTGGAGGGCGCGAATGTGAATGGGATCCCGCAGCTCACGCTGTCAGACGCAGCGGACAAGGTGGGGAAGTTCTACCCGGTGACAGATGGGGAAGGAGGCAGTGGCGAGGTGTTTAGCACGAACGCTGCCGCCGTGGAGTACCTGCATCTGGGGGACAACACGAGAGTGATGCTCGGAGCATGCAAGACAGAGGAGCAAGCACAGGACGCGCTGGACACTTATGGGGCCAGAAGAAACCCTCCAGTGCGCACATCCAAGACTCTCAGGACGTCGAAGACGGTCAGGGGGGATGAGGCAGGGCCATCTGGCTCCGCACCGCCACCATCTTCGGCACCGCTTCGTTTACGGCATCAAACCTGGCCCAACGGCGTCTTCGACCCTGCCATGTTGGATTACCACGCTGCAGTGTTCCAGGGCACCTACGAGCCGGAGTCGCCCACTCGCAGCGAGAACACAGCTGGGGAAGCCAACTGGCTGGATCTGGGAGGGATCTCGGAGTTCATGGCGCTGCATGGACAGACGGTCTTCCTCATCCAGTACCGTTGCTTCATGGGCAAGATCGAGTTCCAGCTCGGGAAGCCCTTCGCGCAGCGAGGAAAGGGGGTGCACACGCAGCGACTCAGCAGCCAGACCCTGCACCGGTACGCTTCCTCCGCAGGAGTGGGACGAAGGGAAGAGTTTCTGCCTCTGGGTGGGCAGTCGAAAGGCTGCACGGGAGGACTCCTCGGCACCTTGCAGAAACATATGGAGCATCTGGTTGATCGCACTCAGCTCTTGGGGATCGCCAGAGACCATTTGAGCGATGGCCCACGGCAGGGCACCCTACGGGTTTTCAAGACCCGTGCCAACGCCCGGTCCAAGGCCGTGTATTACCTCTTTGAGGACAATCGCTACTACAGTGAGCGGGGACCCAGCGGCATGGCGTTCACCTTGGAGTACCTCTCCTCAGGTACGCGCAAGTTCGACTGCTGCAGCTGGGAGCCCTGGAACAAGGTGGCGGTGATGCACCGAGAACCATTGTCTGCGTTCACATCCTCGGTGGGCCCGGCGTTGCTAGCTGAGGCACGTCGGGCAGAGGTGCAGGCGCGTCTTCGAAACGACTTCATGAGGTGCCTGGACCCAGTCGAGGGAGGGGATGCAAGAAGTGAGGAGGGAGACGGCAGCATCTCAGGATACTCTTCCGACCTCGCGGCTGTTGAGGGTGTGAGCACTCACACGGGTCGCACCAGAACACCGTCGCCGCTGACAGAGGATGAAGACAGCGTGGAGGTCATCAGTGAAAGACTGGTTGGGCTGTCTGCCAGATTGGCGCAGGGGCAGGCCGAGGTCGCAGCAAGCCGCCTCACCATGGCGGCTCTCTCGGAATCGATACTGGCACGTCAGGCGATCATCAGAGAATATGAAGAACGACCTCGTACTGCCCACGCAACTGCGAGGATAAGCACGCGTGGGTCAGACTGCCCGGGGCTTGATGAACGTGGTGGCACGCGAGCCACGCCCACGCCGGCACCCTACTCGGGCCGAGTTCTCGGCGGGATATCGACCATGGGCCTGGAGTGCAACATGGCACAGAGACCTGAGCACCAGTCAATCAACGACATTCTGAGATCCCCGGCACATTCCGTCTGCACGCAGCAGACTGAAGCCGTACCTCCAGCTGCGCAAGAGCAGGACTCCGTTTCGTACGTGCCATCAACCCCGAGCTCTACAGCACCCAGCAGCCCGGAGCGTTCCTATGGCTTCGTTGCGCATGTCGACACTCGACCTTCAGGCCATCCTGCAGCGCGTCCGCAGAGTCCAACTGAGAGTGCCGCACAGCAGCGTTCACCACGGGCTGGTCAGCGCAGGAGGAGATCTCCGAGCCCCAGGGAAGGCGCTCATCGTCAGGACGCGGCTCGCGGTCGGCATGCCGGCATGGGCGCGTCGCGTGCTCCTCAGAGACGCCAAAGTTATGATGAGATCTGGGAGGAGAGGAGAAGGGAGAGCGCACTGGGGCCTTTTCAAGGGGGCACCGGGCCGGCTGCAGCCCGGCGCGCCCGTCACTGAGAAGCAGCCCCGGCGAAAAGCCGGGCACGCAGCCCGCCGATGATAGGCGGGCGAAGCGCACTCAGGTGTGCTTCCTGCTCATGGGGGTGTTCGTGCGCTTGCATTGGCCGCAGCTGCCTCATTTTGCAGTGATGGCAGTATGGATGGCTATGGAGGTATTCAGATTTCTTGGTGAGGGCGTCGCCTGCTGGGCATTCCACGCTGAAGCGCCCCGCAGAGCCATGGCACGCGCGTTGTGGGCCGTGCGCGCAACGCCACTCGAGCCGTGGGCACATCCACAGGCGCCTCTGCGGGTGCTGTTGGAGCTGGACAGGCACCTACTGCTGTTGACCAAGGGTGCTCTTGAGGTAGCTGGGCTCCATCACGCTCGGCGTGGGCTGTGGTACGTGCCGTTGATACGGTTCTGCCTCGCCATGCTCGCCATGCACTTCACACACATGGTCGGCACTCTGGGGTGCGTCTTGACGGTTGGCGCCCACATTGTCCACCATGGGTTGCCATGCTCCAGCTCAATTCAGGAGGGTGGCACATTCGCCGCGCTGGAGGCTCAGGTGGGTCGCGCGCTGGCAGTCGCCCAGCGGATCTTGGCCGCAGGGCCGGCTACGCTGGCCGCTGTTCCGCGGCGCATGCAGAAGCCGCGCTTTGCCGCTCGACTGCAGCGCCTGCAAGTCACGGCCGCTTGCTACCAGGTGGCGCGCTGTGTCTATGTGATATCAGTCTTGGCGTTGGTGGCCTACGTGTCTGCGGGGGGAGGCCTGGGCCGTATGCAAGGGGGGTGGAAGATGTTGACTTGCATACTGACCCTTCACCCTCCAGTTAATCCAGTGGGTACCAGCAGAATTTTGAAACTTTTGCTGCTGCTAGCGGTGGCTGCTTGGGTGGCTGCTGTGGCCCCTGGGGAGTTTCAGGGCGTGCTGACGATGGGATCGTGCTCGAGCTCGCCGACCAGATCTGCCAGGACCGCCTGGGAAGACCAGAGGTCTTCGCGCCAATGGGACACCGGATGGGAGGCTATGGTGGCAGAGCAGGACGAGGTGCTTCCGCACACGGTGCTGGACACGTTACAGCCAGGGGGCACGCCCAGGGTCACCAAGGACGAGGCCGCGTGGCTGGACACCGAGCTCAATGCCACCTTTGGAGGACATCCCGAGTTCACCGAGGAGAATTGGGAGGAGATGCGCAACGTGGTAAGGAGGTGCAGTTACTGCTTCGCCAACAAGCCGCAGGACATCAAAGGCTACCATGGGGGCGCGACACATGCGACCTTCGCCATCCCTTTCAAGGACGAGACTAAGGTAGCTTACCAACGACCGAGGAAGTACAGCCCGGGAGAGCAGGAGATCATCGACCTGCACTGCAAGGAACTGCTGGAATATGGCTTCATCGAGCCGGCTTCGCAGCACTGCAGACACGCCAGCAACGTGGTGGTCGCAGGGAAGAAGGATCACGACACTGGACAGTGGACCTCGACGAGGTTCTGCGTCGACCTCCGGAACACGAACCGGTTGTCGCTGAAGGACAACACGTTACCACATCGTCCAGAAGAGCTCTACCAGCGCGTGGCCAAGGCCAAGTTCAAGACTACCCTGGACGCGACCAAGGCGTTCCACCAGATTCCCATGACCACTGAGGAGGACAGGGACAAGACAGCGTTCTGGTGGGGCAACCAGCTTTATCGCTACACATCCATGCCGTTTGGAGCAGCTGGAGCAACCGCAGCCTTCATCAGGATCATGGACTACGAGCTACGTCACCTGCAACACTGCACGGTGGCGTACGTCGATGACGTGTGCATATACTCAGCCACCGCTGAGCAGCACATCAAGGATGTGGAAGCCGTGCTTCGCACTTTGGGGGATGCAGGGATACGTCTGCATTCGGGCAAGTCGACCTTCGGGTCAGCCACGGTGGACTTCTTGGGCTACCGCATCGGCTATAACACCATTGGCGCGCAGGACATCAAGTGCAAGGCCATCCAAGAGCTGCCCAAGCCCGAGGATAAAACTGGAGTACGCTCCATCCTTGGACTCATGAACTATTACAAAGGTCTGGTGGGGGAACCCATGGGACCCAATTACTCAGAGATGGCACGACCATTGAACGACCTGCTCAGAAAGGAAGTGTTGGATGTCAAGGAAGCTTGGGGGAAGGATCAGGACCAGGCATTGCAAGCATTGAAGGATGCCCTGTGTTCGGGGAGATGTTTGAAGCCCATTGATTACAGCAAGCCCATCTTCCTCTACACAGACTGGAGCAACCATGGCATTGGCGCAGTGCTGGGACAGAAGGACGAGAATGGCGTAGAGCACATCTGTGTGGTCATCAGCCGCTCGCTGTCGAAAACCGAGAGACAGTACGCGAGCTTCCAGGGTGAGATGCTGGCGGTGGTGTGGGCCGTCCGCACATTACGACAGTACCTGCACGGGATCCACTTCACGCTGATCACCGACCATTCGCCGCTCACAACACTCATGGAGAAGGGGGACCTACAAGGTCAACACCTACGCTGGGCCATCAGCCTCCAGGAGTTTGAGTTCACGGTCCAGTACCGACCAGGTCCGAAGAATGAGAACGCGGATGTGCCATCCAGGTACCCACTGCCCAGCACCGCAGACGAGACTGGTGCCCGCTTGGATCGTGAAGGGGACCGAGCCAGGGAAGCGGGGCGTGCCGAGAGGCTAACGCGCTGCTTCACAGACACCATCTGCTTGGAAGTGACCAGGGAGCCACCACTTGGTCTAGAAGTAAGCCCAGAAGCCCAGGTGGCCAACTACCGCGAGAACATGGTCAGGGAGCAGCTGGGGACCAGCGCAGTCCATCGACTGTTTGACGTGCACTACCAAGAAGAGTTGGAGTGCAACAAGGGGGTCATGTTTGACACTGACCACCCGGAAGTGGCCAGGTGCTCGGGCAGGTTGACTCGAGTCGCCTGGGATGCCCTCAGCCAGGTCCGGCCGATCAGGGGTATGCATTCCGGAGGCTCACCAGCGATATACGGCGACGAGACCATGGAGGGTGGTAAGCTCAAAGTGCCGAAGAAGATCGACACGAGAGTGATTGACAAGAGCTTCTTCCGGGAAGCCAGAGAAGAGGGCGTGGTCTGCTATGAGCCGTGGGGGGGCCTGTGTGCTGGACTAGAGATGCTCTTGCGCTGCGGAGTTAAGGTTAACAAGTACCTCTACCAGGACATCTCGAAGTCCAGCCAGACGGTAGCCAGGGCCAGATGCATGGCGCTCAGTCGCCGTCATCCCGACTTGTTCCGTGCCGAGGCAGCCCACTTGGAGCAACTGCCCAGCAACATCGAAGACACCAGCCTCATTGACCTTGTACATGCAGGGGCATTGAGTGGAGAGCAGTGGGTCATGGTGTGGGGATATCCATGCCAGGACCTGTCACCAGCTGGCAAGCTGGCTGGTCTGGAGGGCAGGCACAGCAGACTGTTCTACCAGGCAGTGCGAGTCCTCTCCACGCTGCAACAGCTGCAGCCTCAGAGACCGCCAGCATACGTGCTGGAAAACGTTTCTCCGCTGTCACACAGGGAGAACTCGAAGATCAGAAAAGAGGTGTTCCCCATCATCAACAGCGTGGTGGGCCAGCCGGTGTCCTTTGACGCGGCGCGCGCGGGATCATACGCGCATCGTCTACGAGCATATTGGAGCAATCTGTTCCAGAATCAGCAGTTCAATCTGGTGATGGAGCGGGTGGACAGACCACCAGACAGATACGTGCGCGATATTCTGCAGCGAGGCTGGGAGCCGCGCAGGGTCGTCACAGGAGACAGGAAGCCTCACTACACCGCCAACGTTGTAGGGGAGCCTATGAGAGTATTGCCAACCATCTTGGCGACACAAAACTCTCGTGCTTTTCGCGCGCCTCGCGCAGGCACAGTGGTGAGGAAGGGAGATGATGATGAAGTGGGGGAGACCAGAGAGGTCAACCTGGACGAGAAGGCAGTGGCCATGGGGTACAGCGCAGGTGAGCTGCGCGCGGCGCATGGCATGAAAGACGAAGAATTGGCAGGAGTGCTTGGCCTTGCTATGGACCGAAGAGCAATGGAGCTATTGTATGCGGTTGCCGAGGTCAGCACGACCAAACTGCCGAAGAGTGAGGAGAGTGAGGAGGAGGAACATGGCACGCTAGTTGCCATCCCCATCGCGAAAGCCACCAAGGTGGCTGCCACCTCCGAGGGCACGGCCGAGCCGGTGCGAGCCCAACTAGCAGAGTGGATCACCAGTTCCAGCGGCTACACCCAGCAAGTCGCGCGACGCCTCAGCCATCAGGACTGGGAAGAACGACTGCAACGCATGTGCAGCCAAGGACAGAAAGGTACACAGGGGCTAGGCACCGCCGACGCTGTTCCACGCCGCAGGCAGTGGAAGATGGCCTCCATGAAGCTCGCGGGCTACGAGGCACGTCACCGGCAGGCCTTTTCAAGACCTGGAGGCAAGCCAGCAGAGACGAGCTCAGCCCCAGAGTGGGCACCAGTGACAAAGGAGAAAGAGATGAGGCTGCCTAAGCTGCCCGACACTACGAGAATGGTTGCCATGCTAGCCAGCGTAACCAACCAGGAGTCATTCCGAGAAAGATACCCCGATATACACGAGGACGAGCTATGCCTCGCGTGGATCAAGACAGGAGGAAGAGTGGAGGTGCCCAAGGAGGAATATCACAGGGTAAGGAAGAGGGCAGCGCGTCACCGTTGGGACGAGCTCATGGGCGAGTTATACATGGTCACCGTCAGTGGTAAGGAGCTGCTGGTGCCCAAGCCCTGTGACAGGATTCAGCTGGTGCGTGAGTACCATGAGAGGACTGGCCATTGGGGCATCAGGCGGACATTGAACCTGTTGTGGCAACGCCATTACTGGGCAGGCATGAAACAGGATGTGCAAGCAGTGGTCACTCAGTGCCAGACTTGCCAGAGGGTGAAGACGCACTATGCACGGGAGGAGGCGAATCTCACGCCGCTGGAGATCAAGTCCTTCATGTATCG
>LGRX02026619.1:0-32311 GCA_001247695.2 Cymbomonas tetramitiformis | reverse complement strand
CCCCGCTGCCCCCCCCCCCTGCTATCAATCCTCGGAAGCTCCATACCGTGGCATCGGCAATCCAAAATTTCAGACGATGGCGTCGTGTCATCGTACTGCACCACGATTGGTGAGGAATCTACGTGTTCGCCATGTGCGATTCGACCACCAATCACAATCCTAACTTTGAATGAATATTTAAGTAAGTAAGTAATTTGCCCAGGTTGGTCCATGCAAACAGCAAGGGTTATGCACCGTAGTTATATTTTTGAGGTGCCTATGTCACTTTCGCGGAGGTCATAACGGGGAGTGTCGTCAAGCGACTGTCATATGAGGCGGAGGGGTATTTGACTGGGCATGACGGACCTTCATCTGGGCGGCCGCGTGGTGCAGTGGTGTGGCCCCGAGGAAATCGTGCACCAGGAGGGTCTCCCCTCGTGCCCCACGGGCGCGGAGTGCGGCCGCGTCACCCTCTCGCGCTTCTTCATGCACGTTGCGCCCCTGCGTATGTGGTCCGTCCACGCGCCCCACCGCCCTTTGCACCCCTTGCACTGGCCTGCTAGCCAACTTTATCGCCCACAGTATGAACACCTCTAGACCCCCCCCACCCCCCACCCCCAAAGCTGGTCATCCCCACAAAGTGCGAACGCGGGCAGGCAGCCCTCGCTCGTAGGATCAACTTAATCGCAGCCTGACGAAGTGCTCATCCACCATCAAAGGCATGCACGGTCCGAACGAGTTGACAGGCTTGTTACACCCCACCACAGGATCAACTTGCAGGGCCAATGTCAGCCTCGAGACACTGGCTATTGTCGCGCAGCCTCCAGTCAGCGCTCAGGGGCCAAACCGAGCGGTGCAGCAATCAACCCTCTGCACAAGCGGTGAGCATCGGAGCTCCGTGGGTGCGGCCTGGGCCCTGCCGGGCTCTCGCACACCAGACGCTAGCATGGCACTAGCACTAGCCTGATGCACGCGCACCTGCGCCCCAGCCACGGTCACTCGTATGCTTCCGTCATGCCAGAAGTAGCTGCCACCTCCTCCCCGGCACATCACCCAAGCTCAACGGGAACCGCATCCAGCAATGAGGCACAACTGCGCAGGCAAGCCACATGAATATAATTATATATATATATATACTTCAAGTATATATATATACGAAGTATATATATATGAAACCATGAGAGCTGCAGCAATGCCGCACCACTGATACCACACGCGCGCAGCACGATCATGGCCGTTGATCGGTGCGGCAGCACAGATACCACACGAGTCATGGCCGTTGATCAGTGTTGCACCACAGATACCGCACGCGCGCAGCACGATCGTGGCTGTTGAATGCCTTTTGCTTCCACTGTGTCACCACAGCCAGGGCCACGGGGAGTGGAAACAGGCGACAGAAGAGGTGCGCGGGAGTTACCGGCCCGCCGGGCTCTGCTCAGAGGCCCTGCCCTGCGCAAACTCGCTCAGCTCCTCCGCCTGAGCGGCCTCCAAGTCCGCCTGGGTGAAGCCCTCGACCCCGCTCTCCCACCACTCGACGCCGGTGCCCCCACACGCAGCACTTAGGGTCCATCCATGCTGGCGGAACCAAAACACCAACCTCTTTGAAGCCGGTTTTTCAGAACGAAGCAGCAGCGGATGGGGAACGCCCTTCGGCTGCAGCGGATTCATGGGACCCCACAACGTCCACACCTACCCACCTTTCACCTCTCCCCCGCAGCATATTCCCACCCAAACCATGATACTCTTTGCCACAGATGTCACCTCAAGCCATGAGCGTGGGTGCAGCGATCGCATCGCCCACTGCTCCGTGCACAGGGAGCCACGTGGCGTCCCTTTGAGCCTGAGATAGCATCATGTAAAAAATGGTAGAGATCCTCACACCAACAGCCACTCACAGGCCACTCCCATTCCATACTCCAAGAAAGAACAAAGCAGGGTGCCCGGGCCATGCAACCTTGGGGAATAAACTCAACTCGAGTTTGCCACGTCAAGTTTCCATCGATTACCTCTGCCGGCGCAAGGCCTGGGCCGGATGGCGCGACCAGAATGAAGCACCGCAGGTGGGGGATTTGTGGAGCACCGAGCACCTGCTGGCGTAGGAATTTGCCCGGGTGTTGGTGCTTGGACACCTCGCAAGTGCACCTTGGGGATCCCTCCTCGGCTCGCTCCCCTTCCAGCGGCCGCCCACACCTCGGGCATCCTGATTGGCCCTCAGCGCCAGCCCAAGCAACGTGCTTGGCACCGCGGCGCCGCGGCGCCGCTTTGCCTACACGGGTGGAGGCAGCAAGCTGCTGCTGCGCCCACCTCCGCTGCTGCTCCTGCTGCTGCTCCTGCTGCGGAGTGAGGCGCTGCGCCACGAGCCTGCTGTGCGCGCTCTCTACCTCCCTTCGCACATCGGGAGACTTCGCCACGTCCAGGGCGGTCCGGCGTGCTCCATCCTGGAGAAGTCGGGGGAAGCAGCGAGAGCATGGTCAGGTCAGACCACGTCAGCTCTGCCTCCAGCCAGCGCCTCGCAGAGAGCGCAGAATTGAAGCACCGCCCCAAGTCCGCCAACCGCCAAACACTTTGTTCCCCGGAGCTGGGAGGTGAGCGCGTTCAGTGGGGCAAAAGCAAATGTCATATGGTCCTTTGGCCTCCATGACCTCGCTCAACTCCGAGGCATGGGAGGAAATCGGCCGGCCACCGCAAGCAGGTCCACGGGCAGCGCGGCGACGTGACCGGCCTGCAGTGACTGGCCGGCCACCGCAAGCAGGTCCACGGGCAGCGCGGCGACGTGACCGGCCTGCAGTGACTGGCCGGCCACCGCAAGCAGGTCCACGGGCAGCGCGGCGACGTGACCGGCCTGCAGTGACTGGCCGGCCACCGCAAGCAGGTCCACGGGCAGCGCGGCGACGTGACCGGCCTGCAGTGACCGGCCGGCCACCGCAAGCACGTCCACGGGCAGCGCGGCGACGTGACCGGCCTGCAGTGACTGGCCGGCCACCGCAAGCACGTCCACGGGCAGCGCGGCGACGTGACCGGCCTGCAGTGACTGGCCGGCCACCGCAAGCAGGTCCACGGGTAGCGCGGCGACGTGACCGGCCTGCAGTGACTGGCCGGCCACCGCAAGCAGGTCCACGGGCAGCGCGGCGCCTCGCGCATTGCTCAGAGCGCCATCAGATGAGAACGACAGCGTGAACCCCATGCAAACAGTCTCCGCCAGTGAGGTGCCGCGCATGAAGTGTGAACTTCGCGTGGGCACGACTGCGGCACGATTGCTCGATCGATTCCGTTTTTTGTAACTCCCTAAAAGGCAGGAGCCATCCTCCGGGAGGAGCCGAGGGGGCCATGGCGCCAGAAGAGCGGTGCGCAAGAGGGGTGTGCAAAGGCGTTGCACGGTGCAAACCCCTCACCATGGCATCCATTCGTGCACCGGCCGTCAGCAGAAATACGGCTGCAAATTCCGACCAACCCCGCTCGCCACCCCCCGCCCCGATCTAGCATCAACCATCTGCGGTCCCCCCGGGGCGCACAAGCCACTTCCACCGCGCTGCATGCAAGGTGCGCGTCCGGCCTCCAGACAGTCATCACGCAACGGGCGGCTGATGGGGCACGCTCTACGTTCACCTGTGTCCACGTGGCCGGTGTTCGTCGCGTAGTGCAGAGGCGTACGACCGCAGCTATCCTGCCGAGCCCCACCGCAGCTTGCACGAGCATAAGTCTCAACCGCGCGACCAGGAGGAGCCTGCGGCGTGCAATGTGCACTCCCAGATCGCTTAGGGCCGCGGGTGTGATGGAATGAAAGTTGGCATCGCGCAGAACAGAGAGAGGTGAACAGTGTGTAGCTGCAGCTTGTGGTCGGCATGCGCCAAATCCAGCCTGTAAAAGTTCTGCCTGATATAGCACTGCTCCAGCACCATCCGATGGAGCGTTGGCCGAAAGCCATTGGATGAAGGTTTGGCAGAGAGCCATCCGACGAAGCAGTATTCGAGAGCCGTCCGATGGAGCAGTTGTAGAGAGCCATCTGATGAAGGTTTGGCAGAGAGCCGTTCGATGGAGCAATATTCGAGAGCCGTCCGATGGAGCAGCTGTAGAGAGCCATCCGATGAAGGTTTGCGTAGAGCCATCCGATGAGCAATATTCGAGAGCCGTCCGATGGAGCAGCAGAGAGCCATCCGATGGAGGGGTGGACAGAGAGCCATCCGATGGAGCAGCATTCGAGAGCCGTCCGATGGAGCAGTTGTAGAGAGCCATCCGATGGAGGGTGGACAGAGAGCCGTGTGGTGGAGCGTTCACACAAACAACCATTCGAGGGAGTGTTGGCGGCGAGCCATCACCACATCCCTGCCAACCGGTCTCGCGTATGCACCTCCGAGAACTTTCAGCCAGCTGTGTGATATGTCTATTGCGAAAGTTGAATGCTTTTGAGGGCATTCGGTCGCTTTCATGACTTTGATGTTGTGCTTGCTGGCGTCTTTGTGACACGCGTTTCAGAGCAAGCACAGGTTCGGTATGATCAAAATCTGATCGCAAAAATCTGAAAGGTGAACCCCTTCTGACGAGCGTAGAGACCAATTCACGGCGGATGATGAGCTGCGCAACAGCAGCTTTACGCACACTCAAAATCGCGGAGGATAACTTTGCCACAGCACAGGGGGAAGCTGCAGGATCCCGGTTGGCCTCGCGTTCTTGCTCGGTCCTCTCACACTCTTAAGTCGTGTCGATGAATCGACTCGAGGCGGGTAAGCTAGGGGTGCCCAACTAAAGTTGAGCCGTCCGAGGTTTTTAGATCGGGAACCTCGGAAGGTCCTAAGAGATTCCTGGGGAGCCACAAAGGACTGTATCGTACGTTGATCTCTGGAATTGTATATGGACTGTCGGATTCGGAAAATTACCACTACTAAAAATGAACGGACCAGTTTAAGTTGTGCAGCTCTAGGGTAAGCTAGTCGGCACGAGTGCGAAAGCGAGGGTCGCCACAGCCGAACATGCCCATATTTCGACGAAGGAAAGTGGAAAGTCTGCACGTCTGTACGAGTTGTTTAGGTTAGGTTTAGGAGCAGCAGCAGCAGTAAGTATGTGTGACATGTCTATGCACGAGACCGAGGGATCGGAGGAGGCGGATGAGCTACAGAGCGAGCTCTCGGCACCTTGGTCATGATGTTGGCACCCCTTTGTAGCAGTGTCTCCGCAATGCTCGGAGCTGCGGAGCCCAACGAATCAGGTCATTTTATAATCAGGTTCATGGTACAAGCGATGAACGTCGGGATGTGGAGCCCAGCTGCTTCACTGCTCAGATCCAGTGATCTGCCACTTTCTCAGGAATCTCCAGGCAGGATGGCGCGGTGGGTGCCGCAACAGGTGACAGAGGAAGAGTCCTCAGGCCCATGAAAGTTCAACACTTCGTATGCACCAGGAACGATATTTTCTTTCAGGAACGATATGCTTTTTGCATGTCAGCTAGCATCTGGCGTGTGGTGTGTTTTGGATTACTTTTTGAGATCAGACAGAAAACTTCGAAATCTTGAATAGCACAAAAATGGTGAACAAGGGAGCGTTATTTTTGCACTGGGACCACTAGTGGCAGCTATGAGCACCAGAATTCCGCAAGCATGTTAAGTGAAGATGTGCAGGCAGGGAAATGATGAAAGCAAAGGGGAAAGAAGAGGCAGAGATTGAGCGCACGCACAGCTCAAGCAACCCGCATGATGGATGGCTGCTACGTTATGATTGTCTCCACAGTGGATGTCGGCACCAAGATCTAGTAACACCTAGCGCCCACAAATCACTCGCCCAGACGAATTAACCTCCCATCGACATGACATCCACTTGTTCGCTATTGCCTGCCCACTCCCGAGATGGCATTCCTTGTCTTGGATATGTCCGCCCACCCAAAGAGATTAAATACAACTGTCCTGGTCTCATTGACTCTTCACAAATATGACATACACTTGTGCAGGTCATATCAGTCCATCACCAAGATGACATCTCCAGATATGTCCGGGTTAAGTCAGCCCACCGCCTAGATGCCAAAGATGCCATCGCTTTTGTCTGAGACAATGCCATGAGGGAGGGAGCGTCTTTGGGGCGCCGTCCTGTCTTTTGCCATGCAGTTGATCAAGTCTGCCCGCATCACTCACAGTCGCAGAGAAATCAACAAGCCTCGCAAGACCAAATCGCCTCATCGCACCTGTATTGCCTCGAGTCGGCCATTAATGACTGCCACGTGTAATGGGGTGGCTCTGACAAGGACCGACCATAACACACACCAAAAGTGAATCACATTTGTGTCCCACTATATTCACTTATCAACCAAATAGAAGGTGAGTGAAGATGAATCAACCGGCACGAGATAATGCCCAATAAGATAAAAAGGACTATTATCCACCCAGGCAAGGACTCGTCACGACCAGTGGGACGTAGCACATATGCACGGCATCTTTTACGGGATGTGAAAACAGTAGTAACGACGGCCAAACATAGTTGACCAATGGCATTAAATCTAGGATACCCATAATCAAGCTAAATGCATAACAGAATACCGACAAGCATGATAAGAACAAAGCAATAGCAAAGCAATAAGTGTGATGGCTTAGTGCTTAACTTTACTAACAACTAACAGACGATAACTAACGATGTGCTAGCAACAGAGGGCGACGGCACCAGCAGGCACCATTCCCGATCCCCCTTCCCGATGACTGTTCAAGCGCGCAGTCACCGCAGCGAACCCTGGCCATGCTCCGTGCAGGGGAGAGGAACTCGAGCATCATGAACCACTCTATGCATCCTTTCCGGATGCTGTTACGAAGAATCTTAAATACAGCCCAACACAGGAGGCACACCTTCCTTTTGCACACGGCAGCTCACTCTCAGAGCACGCAACATACCGTTGCCCCGACACGGCGCTGCGGAAGGAGGGAGGCCTGTCATACCCGAGATAATCTCTTTGATCCATCGCTTCCCCCTGGGCTGCATGCCACTGCAGTAGGCCCACGTCGCCTTGCAAAACAGCCTCGTGAAGGTTGCTCGCATATGCGCCCGCGCCTGCGCGAAGCGGCTCCTCGCTTTGTCAGGTTCGGCCCCTCACAAGGCGCACTCATGTCCAACGGCCCTCTCACGAAGCCGTACTCACATCTAACGGCCCGGCCACTGAGGTGCTTTGACGAACGGTGCATCCGCACCCTACGAGGCGCCTTCGTATTGGATGAGAAACTTGCGAAGCTCGCAATTCAGAGGTCCTTCTGCTGGTATGCGTATCGAACGACCCATCGTGATGCACTGCAGAGGTGGATCTCTAATAATGGATATCACAACAGTTCGTGGTAGCCTCTAGACATGAAGAACGGCGAACCATAAACGAACAGAACGCTGAAAAGGAACGACGGAGTTCGTCGGCGACGAGCTTGGCGAGGGAAACGGATGACTGGGGCCCAGGCAAACGGATGACTGGGGCTTGCGTACCGCCCCAGTCATCCGTTTGGTGCGCGACAGCTTGATGAACAAAACAAATTTAAGGACATATGCGCTTGAGGCACGTTGGACAAAAGGTATGAGTCAGAACGAACGGCGCGAAGCGGGAAGCACCTGCTCGAGCGACTCGGGGCTGGCCCCCAGCCCAATAGTGCTGCGCAACTGCGGAGAGCGGCCCGGATGGCTGCAACAAACTCACACACCCAGTGGGTCGGTGAACGTCTAGCATCGCAATTTGTCGAGCAGAGTCGCGTGTGGATGAGAAAGTGTCTGAGGGAGCCATAGATGGTTTGATGGGTCGTTTGTCTACGTAAAATTGTAGTGAAAAACGGAGGAGAGACTGCTTTACAAGGAGCGAGTGGCGAGTCTCGTCGCACTTAATTGTCGGACACGCCGTTGCACTGACGACAATAACGGGCCACCCTATCTGCGACAGTCGGCCGGGTTGAGCGCTAACCTTGAGCTCCCTGTGCTGGTGGGCCAAAAGATTCTCGCGGTCCCCATGTCCCGGGCAGGTGCAATCTCGACGCCGTCTCCCGCACGATCTGTCAAGATTTGGTTGTCTATGGTCACATCCATATGTTGACAAACTGCGCTTACACTCCGCAAACGCTGTGTCGCAGCGCGACTTGGAATTCAAACTTTGTCGCGTCAGCTAATTCACATACCTGCACACTTGCTGCCGTTGCGGGTCTAGAGGTGCGGTGTGATTGCTCGGAGGGAAGATGCCATTTTCCACAGGTTTGTTCAGGGGTGCCCCCTTGCCCATTTTGGGCGCTATTATCTTTATATTATATTATATGTCTCATATGATGGACTCTCTTCGGATACAAAGCAATTTCAAGCCGTATGTCGCGATGGCTAACGAACGACACGCGTGCAACTCATAGTATTCACTTTGGTGGCGAAGTTCGGACGGGGATTGGGGAAGACCTTGAACTACTAACTCTACTAAGAGATAAACAGAAAACTCAGACCTCAGAAAAACAATTTGCACATGCGATGGTGTAGATGTTTAAGATTAATTAAATACCCGCGCCGGTGTTCAGGCGAGGGTCTCAGGGAGGGTGACTCTCTACTTTCAGGAGTCTTTCAGGCATTTAATTTTTCCCGATTCGGGTACGGAGGCGGCATGGTTTTAGGCATTTAATTTGGTCCATAAGCTTTGGCATGACTCGGCCGGCCTCCAAATCGATGTCCTCCAAAGTGCACCGACCACTTCAGGAGCGGAAGGGCCGAACAAACACAAGTGGCTACTATCCGACAGTCCTTTGAGAAGGACTAGATTGGAATCGGGTCCTTTGAGAAGGACTTGTGCCGCATAATTCTTTTAGGCTACCTAGCCAATAGCGCATACCCTGGCCCCCGAAATATATCACCAATATGACCTAAAGTAAGTTGTCTTACCCCCCATCGGCCACCAGACCACGTAGGTTGTTGTGGTTGGGCGCTGGAGTGGCAAGGACCATGCCTTTTCACATGATTTTGCTTAAACTCGATCGACCATGATTTCGATAGCTCGACTTCTCGAATTTTTTGGTGCTATCTCAAGAAGCCATACAGTATGGGCATGGTGAGTGGCAATATTTCATCCATATGGTATATGCCCAACACGAATCGTCATTACATAGAGCGATATATTCGGAGTCTCGTCGTACTATGAGCTCCGACAGTTATTTCACTATCGCTCTTCAGCCGAGCATACCTGCGAGTTCAATGCTTTCACTTGTGTAGATATAGATACATCTGTACATTGTTAGTTGTTGCAATACGTACGATCAGATCTTTATATTTCTTCATGTCTATAACCGAATTACTCTGGGGTGATACACTTAGAACTTACAAGACATACTTAAAATACTCTCTTGTTGTAACACGACTTTCTGCAGATCTACACCCATGTCATAGCATGTCATCAGTCATGCCTTCGCAATCATACTTATTTTTCCTCTAGTACACAAAACATGACCGCTGACGTGGCACCTCGAGGCGAGGGGTGACAAAAGAGGATCCACTACCCCTCCCAGCGAGGGGGTGGAAGTGGTACCCCCCTGCGTTTAGGTTTCCGTTAGGGTATAATATTCGGTATCTTTTTCTGTGAAAATTTTACTAAAATCTAAAGCTAATTGTGTCCGCCCACTCAACCGAATACACAAGACTGAATAATCTGTGAGAGAGAACATTCAAACCTAACCCCGATCGGTCAGTCGGTACGACCCACGAAGTGTACTCAGAAAGTCATCACGGGCACTAGCCTCAGGACGGATACCTGCTGCTTGAACTAGGGGCCTACTGTACACCGGACTCCCGGTCAAGGCTACGATCGATATACCGGTGTGTACCCTACTAGTCGGGGAGGAATTTATATAAGTGATATGCCCAACGCTATATCACGATCGTCTTTCCCATTCTGATTCACAATTCGTGACATGACTTTAGTAAAAACAGTTCATCGATAACATGGCTGTACCACATCAAATGCGTCATATAAGTATCCAAATTGCCGTCCCCCAATCATAACGTGATCTTTCGGGAGTCGAAGAAAGAAACCTGGTATTACCCTTCTAGACTTGCGCGTGTTCATAAATCAGAATGAAGTCCTTCGCCAAGAGATTGGGAGAGATATCAAAATAGGCACCTACTCAGTACGTACTAGAAAAACAATATTGTTACAGATAGCAATAGTGGGGCCAGTTTTCTGCCTAAGGAGGATACCGAAAAAGATGCAGAACTTTGACAGTTTCGCAAGAGGAGGAGTCGAATGGCTTAATATCGCAAGTGGCAACATCCTTCAACTCGATCCTCCAACGGCTAAAATTTGAAGACCAAGTGCGATAAAGAAAAGCCATACGCAGCCAGCAGTGTTAAACCAAAAAGTTCCAAGCGCCCAGAGGAAAGTGGCGATACACCCGAAGAGAGCACTAGTGAGGAGATCACTTTGGCTGTTGGACGCGGCGGAACCCAACATTAACACATTCGGCGAAACCGTTAATAACGCTACAGAGGCGTTGACAATGCGAATGGCCACGTTGCCAATATTGCTGAAATCAAGTGCAACAGCCGCTGGCGGAAGCGCATAGTAGCACACCGTGGTGGCTACCAAGGCTGAGATAAGAGGCAGAACTTGGGCTTCCCTGTTTCGCGACTCGTCTCCGCTGGAAAGGACACAAGAGAGAGTGAAACTTAGTCTTTTACAGCAAAGAATTGCTAGTCATGCTATTCCTCGTGAGTTTTGAGATCTGAACAGTCACTTACATTGGGCCCCGGGCGAGATGCCGAAATTCAAACAAGAGTAACGGAGGTCCCTGCAAGCACCTCTCACGTTTGAAACTTGTGCAGAGTTATGACTTCAAACCAAAGTATTAAAGGGTTGGGAATCTCGTAAGCTAAGCAGCGCGTTGATAGTATGGATATTTCTAAAACCACCAATTCGTTTGACACTCTCTCGAACTGCCCAGTGTTATATTTCGTGAAGCATCAAGTAAGCACTGTCCAATGCAATGATGGGCCAAAATTGTCACGCATTTTCACCAACGACTCCGTCTATTATTACTGAAGCTGAAAGATCCTTGTAAATGCACAAAGCAGTTCAATCATGAGTGAAGCTCAGTATTTCTGCGAAGACCAAGGGAACACGTTTATAATTCGTAGAATCACTGTTTCCCCTCCGTAGAAAAGTGAACTGTATAAGGATAGAAGCTTCGATCGTGAGACAAGTACAGCAGCGAGAACGGAGAGGCTCAACAGTGAGTGTCTCTTCTCTTTCCGCTTGCGCAACGGCAAAAGTGCGTTTTGTTCCCTCACCTGCGTTGCGGCCGAACCTCGCGAGCTGACTTGACTTCTATCGTCTTCCTCGAAGCTGTGCGACCTTTCATCGTCTGCAAGGGACGCAGCAAGGGAACATGTTTCCTTGCGGTTGGAGTGTTCGGCACCGGGCGAGCTCTTGAGGGCAGTCGAAACTGCTTTCCACGGACAGATGCCACCGGCTGTTGTGAAATGAGTGAGCGCAACGACATTATGTGAGGAGTGTACGCGCCCTTTTCTTGACGGTGTGTCCACCAGTACGAGCGGAGGTGTACCTCGTTTTGTTTCAGCTTTCAGGTGAGGCGCAATGCAAGCGAAGGGGAATATCTGTCTCTCGTCTGACTATCGGGGCTTTTATTACATGGTCCTGCGCTGGTCCAATGAAAATGGGGGAAGGTCATGCCGAATTTTGTTCAAATAGGATTTGGTGACATAGTTACAACTTCTGATGGGAGTAACTTCTCAGGTCCGTGCACCAAAAGAAAATCGGCCTCGATTTTTTTTCGGTGCACGGACCTGAGAAGTTACTCCCATCAGAAGTTACTATGTCACCAAATCCTATTTGAACAAAATTCGGCATGACCTCCCCCCCTTTTCATTACTTCTGCCCCCATAAATTCGACGATATCGATAATTCAAAATTTTGATTCAAACTCTCTTTCGATCTTTTTTTTTCTAATATGCATCCCCCCAAAATTTTCATGCTTACAATGTGCGATATTAGGAAACAATTATCAAGCACGTGAGGCTATGTTATTATTGTGTTTTATTTTTTGGGGGACCGAACACTCAGACATGTATGTAGATGGATCCCCCCTAAGATCCTAAATAAGTATGCATTTGGTAGATATACGATTGCTTATGCAACCATTCACACTCACGGGGAGCCCAATCTTCCCCCCCCACTGTAAGGGGGGGGACGGTGGGTCACCTGTCATTCACCCCTCGACCTGTGTTGTCACCAGTCACCGTGTCACCGCGTTTCGACTCATAAAACACTATGCTCAGTATTTTATATCATCTTAGCACAGAGTGAACCTCTGCCCCCTGCCATTCTGTTTCACTGCTTATCTCGAGATATATATATACCCACGACATATATATATATCCTCTCTTCTGTGAGGTTATCGGCCACCACTTGGGGAGGTTTTTCACTGGGATCCTTGAGGCCGCACCAGCTCCTCTCGTACAACGACTTCGACGTCCGCACCAGCTTCGTCTTGTCTCGCGTCGACACCAGTCTTCGCAGCACATTTTTTCCGGCGTTACCGTTCGTTGGGGATCTTTTTCGCCTTATTGAACCATCTGAGGCAGGGTCGCACCAGCGCCCTCATCCACAATCACGCTGAGCACTCCGCCTTACGTCTTACCTGCCATGGCATCAGCTAGCCGCCGCAGTCTTGGGGACGTGCTCCGCTCCGCGCGTGCGACATCAGCTTCGCCCACGCCTGCATCATCGCCGGGGTCTGGTTCCCAGGCTCCTTCACCACATGCTCGCACTGCCGGCCTTGACCCGGTGGTGCGTATGAACACCCTCATCAACAAGCCCAGCTTCGTTTCGGCCGCTGCCACGTCTACTGACTTCCACCGCGACGCCTCGGTCTGGGTTTCTACCCCGGTCCGGGCTTCTCAGCAGCACGAGTACAGCGACCGCATGGACTACGCCTTCAACTATGGGGAGGAACTGGTCAAGTTACTCCGCGCCCATGGCTTCAAACCCCAAAAGGGTTTCACGCTCGACGGTTCCGACGCTGAGGTTGACTTCGCCATTTTGCTCAGCAACCTTCGGCACGTTTTATCCCCGATTTCGCACTTCGAGTACGACAAGCTTTTTGACTTGGAGCACGAGTACCTCGTCTACCACTGGTCCCTCAACGAGCTCCTCTTCAACATTCTCAAGGGCGTCCTTCAGGGTACGGCACTGGCCCTCTTCCAGGAGTCCGCCCGTGTCCACCCTCGCGATGGACGCTGCGCTCTACAGCGCCTTCGGTTTCACGTCGAGGCCACCACTGACCCCGACACCTTCCGGTTCTGGACGAAATTGCGGTCCACCACACTCGACGAGACCGCTGACCCTGCCCCCCAGCTCGCGGTGTTTCGGGTTCTGGGGGACAAACACCAACTGTCACAAACCACGGCTTATCGTGTACCTCAGCCGGGTTGTGACACTTGCTGTAGCAGTCTCTGTGACGAACGTATGACACGCGCAGTACGATACGCGCGAGGAGTTATGACAGTGACGAGATACGGAAATACGGATGGGTGTTACACTTGTTTGGAGATAGCGAGAATAAGTAGGGCGGCGTAGCAGGGTGAGGCAGACGCTCATTTTTGTTTTGCCTTCGTAACAGTGATTCCGAAAATAGCCAGGACTCGCTTAAGACCGCGAAAACAGCAGTGTTATGAAATAATTAGTGAGATACAGTGTTCTTCTACTTGTAAAGATATACATTTGTGGACTTGTCCTTGTGCGACTGCGTCAGAACTGTAATTAACAGTCTTTTTCAAAACAAAAATGTGCCTTATTACAGACATGTCGTCTGTAATGCTGAGAGTTCAACAGCAGTCCTGAAGAACGAGACCTCTGAATGGTGATGCCAGGGACAGATTTATCCGTACTGGTAAGCCTTGGAAGAGGTTGAGTGAAGCAGGCTGTTGCGACACTCGAAGTTCACCAGTCTTGCGAAGTACAGCGACAGCGGTCACAGCAGAACCAGTTGCTAATTTTGCGAACATGATTGCAGCGTTGAGAATTATGTACTGGGCTATGTCGGGAAGTGACATCCTGCTGGAGCAAAGCACCAGACGGTAAAGCCAGGGACGGATTCATCCGTACTGGTACGCCTGAAGGCGTGGAGCGAAACAGGACAGGCAGTGGGCACCATCACGACAGCATTCTTTGTGGTTACTTGACTCATGCTGGCGTTCTGCTGACTGACTGCGTGGACCAGAGACACTAAGGGCAGAAGCAACCTTGCTCGACATCTGGGAGAGCCAGTATAAGACCGGGTCACAGATGGAACCTTGCTCATCAGTCGTGGACGAGATTATCCTGGCAGTGATTGCTACTTAGAGCAAAGCACTGAAAGGTGAGGCCAGGGACGGATTCATCCGTACTGGTAAGCTGGGAAGTGTGGAGTGAAAAGAGCCTTCACACCAGTATCTCTTCTTCACCAGAAAGGTAGCAACGGAATCCAAGGCTGACCGCGAGGATCAGCAAAGGGCAGAGAGGCGTGCCCAGAGAGCGATACGAGTGAGCCAGCACTTCACAGAGCTGGAAGGAGAGGAAGGGGCTGCCGGTGGCCAGCCTGAGGCACAAGCACTAGTACAGCCTGAGGCACAAGCACCAGCACAACTGCAAGCCCAGGCCCAGGAGCCGTTATTAATCTTTGAAGAAGACATGGAGTACACTGACTACGCTCGTGTCAACCTTGGTACGCTGCCCAACTACACGGGCACCAAGGAAGAAGATCGGCCCAAGTTCCTGAGGGAGTTCGCCGACATGTGCGAGATTTTCGTACGGCAGCACAACGCCAACGTCAGGAAGAGGCTCAGGTCCGGGGCTGGCACTCTCACCGAAGCTCAGATGAAGACCCTGAGAGAGACTCCCCCTGACTTTGAATATCTGTGGGACATCATCCCTGCGTGTCTGGCTGGAGAGAACTCACAAGCTCTCAGCTGGTGGCGCGAGAACTATGAAAGAGGGGGGGTAGTGACCTCCAACATGGACCGAGTCCTGAAGGACACTAGCGAGCATGGCCCACTCGAGGGTACCATCCCATGCGCTAGGCCCCCTTTCAATGAGATGAACACTGGCACCACGTGGGTGATAGCGAGGCCGGTGACGGACCAAGACACCCGAGGGGAGGTTTCCGACGAATATCTGACTGATGGAACCTCCCTGAAAGGCTTGACGGGGCGTGATGGCACCCGTGATACCCAGTACTTCTACGCGCTCAGGGGCTTCATCGCTGCCCTTGACAAGAAGTTCATGATGAAAGGGACTCAAGAGAAAGTGGATCTGTTAACACAGAAGCCACAGGAGGTGGGGCAGGATGGGCTGACCTACATGAAGATGTGCCAACGCAGGGAAATGCAGCTCAACGAACACTGGGAAGGTGTTGAGCGATGAAGAGCTGCGTACCTTCATCGAGGACTGCGTGGACAACCTGCGCATCAAGGTCTTCCAGACGCGGGTGAAGGAGCAACTGAGGGCACAGTTCCCGCCACCCAATCGGGTGACCTGGAAGGACCTGGAGGCCATCGTCGAGGTTCAAGACAAGCTCAAGGGCGATGCAGAGTCTTGGATCCTCACCTTCCTCCAGGAGATCACCAGACGATGTGGCTGCCAGTACTCCACCTGGGAGGCGCGACAGCATGGCCTTGACCTCAAGGCCATAAAGAACTCGATCAAGAAGATTGAGTCCTCTGAGGTGGCGCAGTCAGGCGAACCGGAGAACAGCAAGAAGGTAGATACACCACCTTCTAAGAAGATGAAGAAGGAGGTGAATGTGGCCGAAAGAGTTAAGAAGGCCTCCTACAACAAGACGCCACCGCCAGCAGAGGGCGTGCGTACGAACGACAAGCCCAAGTGCTTGCGCTGCTTTGGAGGGGGCTGGCATGAGTCCGATCCCGAGCAGTGCAGGAGTGGTTATAAACACGTCAAGATGCCTGCTGGATTCCACGAAAGCAGGCTTGGTTCCAGCAAGTGGTGGGACGCGGAGAACGCCGCTCTGCGCATGTATAATCTGAAGAACCGCTTCAAGAACTCTGACTGGGGCATCCTGGTGACGGACTGGCAGCAGCTGTCCAACGACGAGAAGGACAAGTACAGAGCCAAACAGTCACCGGAGGACAAGCAGAAGAGCACCACTGGCAATCCCGAGGCGTTGAAAGCAGAGTACCAGGGCATGGTGGCTGCTAGGAAGACTGCCAGTCGTGCGGGCAGCGTGAAGTCGCAGGTGCTGTCCGAGGATGAGGGCTCCGACGAGGAACCAGTCGCAGCGCACGTCGCGGAGAGGGAGACTCACACCGTCGATGCACGCGCGCACCATGGCAGCGCAGGGGTAGGAGTGTCGTCTGGCCCTCCAACCGAGTTACTCACAGCCATGGCTGAGGAGATGGGCGAAGAGGAGCTCTCGAGCGCCCTCAACACCTTGGGTCTGGGGGCACTCCCCGAGACGCTGTGCAAGAGTGCGGAGTCTGAACTCACGGCGGCTCCAACAGTAGCCCTGGGAAGTACCCAGCGCATGAGGGGCTTCCCAGTGAAGACACCCGAGGAGTACGAGGCAGACGCACAGGTGCCCATGGCGCCTGCGGCGGACGAGATGCAGAGGAAGGTACAGCTCATGGCCTCCGTGATCAAGAGCCTGGGAGCAGCTTTCCGCAAGCTAGCTGCTGGACTCGTAGCAGAAGGTCGCATAACAGCTCCAAGGGGTGTGGAGACCTTGGTGGAACTGGCGGAGAACAACCAGCTCCCAGTGCCGACAGCCTCAGCAGCGGACTGCCAGGGCATCAGCGATGAGGATGACGACTGCCCGGGCATGGAGTCGGGCGACGACAGTGACGAAGAAGAGATTCCTCTGGATGAGATGCCGGAGGACATGGTGGAGCAGCCCAGGAAGGGGAGGACGACGGTGCGTGTAACAGCTGCAGCGGCCACCGTCCAGGAGAGCTACGGGGTGAGAGACTTCAGCGAGAGGGGTGAGCTGCACGCAGGGACCATGGAGGCCAAGGCGTACGAGCTATTGAAGAAGAAGATGCTCAGTGGCCTTACAGAGGAACAGCTCACTGCCATGGCGCAGGTCCAGCCTGTATGCAAGCTCCTGAACGAGTCTCTGGCACAAGGGATGGCGCTGATGGCCTCTGGAGGCTTGCTTATGTTGTACAAAGCGCTTCTCCTGGACACGGGGGCCAACTGCAACATTATCCCAATCAGGACAGCCAACAGGTTGGGCTTGACCATCTTTGATGCAGAGACAGGGGCCAGGGTGGCGAGATGTGATGGCAGCCCTGCGGAATTCACGAAGTACTGCTACGTGGATGTGGGTCTCGCCGCGGGCACGCCGTACATGACTCTGCATCGGCTCCACGCCTTCGTCACCTACACCAATGACACGACGTGGGACTTCTTGGTGGGCACTGGACCCCTGAAGAACGCCCTCAAGTTGACCATCGACCTCTACAGAGGCATTGCTACTTCTGAGGCCGCGGTGTCACTGGGTATGAAGGAGAAGGTCACGTTGCCATTGATCGAGTTGACGCCGCCCGTCGATGCAAGGAGCAAGCGGAATGAAGACCCGAGAGTGTGCCTGGCGACCGAGATCTTCGACGTTGATGCCACGACAGCGCGCACTCTTGCCCCCGCTTTTGATGATTGCGAGCTACCACCACGTGAAGCAGTGTCCCTGGGCGCAAGGGGAGAAGACCGTCTGGCCCTCGCAGGGGAGAGGTGTGCGCCTGCACCTTGTGCATTCTCGCGAAACCACCCCGAGCTGATGGACAGCCTGGCGTCATGGCTAGAGGAGATGAGGCTGAGAAGGTTCAACTCGGAGGAGAAGGAGAGACTCGAGGCGCGCTGCCAGTCCATGGTGGAGGCGGGCTTCCTGAGACCCAGCTCGATGATGCAAGTCGAGCTCACTGGGCGAGTCAGCTTACACACCGAGGGCTCGACGTACGAACCTCCGCCGCCTGGTACGTCCTTGACAGACCAGATGCTGGGCATGCTACAAGCATCATCACGCAGCCAGCGGGAAGCCAATGTGGCGACCAGAGGTGAGTGGTCCAGTGCTGAAGAGCCAGATGCGAGGGGGTCCCGCACGCCAGCCAGCCTGACCACAACTCAGTCAGACCCTCGCTATCCAGACCTCACGCCTGCGCAGGAGGCTGAGAGCGAAGCTGCCTTCAAGCTGGCCAGCGTACAGCCATGGGAGGGCATGGCAGTGAACCCGTGGGACCACCAAGACAAGGAGAGCAGCTGGACTCAGCAGCGCCTGTACATCGACCGCACGGGCTATGCTCGTCTGTGCACGCTCTGCGAAGAGGGCGATGGAGGTGGTGTGGACGCAGGATTTGTGCGGGTCAAGTTCCCGCGTTGTGGAGAATACAAGACCATCCTGGAGACGGAGCTACTGTGGCCCGACTTTACGTTGGTGGACCAGAAGGTTGACAAGGAGACGAAGATACCCTCAGAGACCTGGACCACGAGGGCGAGCGGCAGGAAGGACAACGACCAGGTCCCACTCCCTGACTGTGGTGCCCATCGGGAGGCTGGGAGGTACACGATGGCGAGTGTTCAGGAGGTCCTCAACACCCATCAGACGTACCCAGGGGTCGTGACGGGCAAGCTCATGTGGGACAAGGTGGCGCGCCAGTTCTGCGTACTCAGCGAGCACACTCGCGCCCAATGGGATCTCATGGAGCGCATGGTACGTCACACCATGGAAGGCGTCACCATCATGAACCCCATGGGCAAGATGACTGGCGAGTTCCAGCTGCCTTTTTACTATGAGAAGGACCAGCGCTGGCAGTACCAGCATCTAAAGTATGTACAGCGAGTGGACATCGCTGACCTTCGAGCTCGTCTGAAGGTGAGGTACGACATGGAGGTGACTGGTGTGGAGGGCGTGAATGTGAATGGGATCCCGCAGCTCACGCTGTCAGACGCAGCGGACAAGGTGGGGAAGTTCTACCCGGTGACAGATGGGGAAGGAGGCAGTGGCGAGGTGTTTAGCACGAACGCTGCCGCCGTGGAGTACCTGCATCTGGGGGACAACACGAGAGTGATGCTCGGAGCATGCAAGACAGAGGAGCAAGCACAGGACGCGCTGGACACTTATGGGGCCAGAAGAAACCCTCCAGTGCGCACATCCAAGACTCTCAGGACGTCGAAGACGGTCAGGGGGGATGAGGCAGGGCCATCTGGCTCCGCACCGCCACCATCTTCAGCACCGCTTCGTTTACGGCATCAAACCTGGCCCAACGGCGTCTTCGACCCTGCCATGTTGGAGTACCACGCTGCAGTGTTCCAGGGCACCTACGAGCCGGAGTCGCCCACTCGCAGCGAGAACACAGCTGGGGAAGCCAACTGGCTGGATCTGGGAGGGATCTCGGAGTTCATGGCGCTGCATGGACAGACGGTCTTCCTCATCCAGTACCGTTGCTTCATGGGCAAGATCGAGTTCCAGCTCGGGAAGCCCTTCGCGCAGCGAGGAAAGGGGGTGCACACGCAGCGACTCAGCAGCCAGACCCTGCACCGGTACGCTTCCTCCGCAGGAGTGGGACGAAGGGAAGAGTTTCTGCCTCTGGGTGGGCAGTCGAAAGGCTGCACGGGAGGACTCCTCGGCACCTTGCAGAAACATATGGAGCATCTGGTTGATCGCACTCAGCTCTTGGGGATCGCCAGAGACCATTTGAGCGATGGCCCACGGCAGGGCACCCTACGGGTTTTCAAGACCCGTGCCAACGCCCGGTCCAAGGCCGTGTATTACCTCTTTGAGGACAATCGCTACTACAGTGAGCGGGGACCCAGCAGCATGGCGTTCACCTTGGAGTACCTCTCCTCAGGTACGCGCAAGTTCGACTGCTGCAGCTGGGAGACCTGGAACAGGGTGGCGGTGATGCACCGAGAACCATTGTCTGCGTTCACATCCTCGGTGGGCCCGGCGTTGCTAGCTGAGGCACGTCGGGCAGAGGTGCAGGCGCGTCTTCGAAACGACTTCATGAGGTGCCTGGACCCAGTCGAGGGAGGGGATGCAAGAAGTGAGGAGGGAGACGGCAGCATCTCAGGATACTCTTCCGACCTCGCGGCTGTTGAGGGTGTGAGCACTCACACGGGTCGCACCAGAACACCGTCGCCGCTGACAGAGGATGAAGACAGCGTGGAGGTCATCAGTGAAAGACTGGTTGGGCTGTCTGCCAGATTGGCGCAGGGGCAGGCCGAGGTCGCAGCAAGCCGCCTCACCATGGCGGCTCTCTCGGAATCGATACTGGCACGTCAGGCGATCATCAGAGAATATGAAGAACGACCTCGTACTGCCCACGCAACTGCGAGGATAAGCACGCGTGGGTCAGACTGCCCGGGGCTTGATGAACGTGGTGGCACGCGAGCCACGCCCACGCCGGCACCCTACTCGGGCCGAGTTCTCGGCGGGATATCGACCATGGGCCTGGAGTGCAACATGGCACAGAGACCTGAGCACCAGTCAATCAACGACATTCTGAGATCCCCGGCACATTCCGTCTGCACGCAGCAGACTGAAGCCGTACCTCCAGCTGCGCAAGAGCAGGACTCCGTTTCGTACGTGCCATCAACCCCGAGCTCTACAGCACCCAGCAGCCCGGAGCGTTCCTATGGCTTCGTTGCGCATGTCGACACTCGACCTTCAGGCCATCCTGCAGCGCGCCCGCAGAGTCCAACTGAGAGTGCCGCACAGCAGCGTTCACCACGGGCTGGTCAGCGCAGGAGGAGATCTCCGAGCCCCAGGGAAGGCGCTCATCGTCAGGACGCGGCTCGCGGTCGGCATGCCGGCATGGGCGCGTCGCGTGCTCCCCAGAGACGCCAAAGTTATGATGAGATCTGGGAGGAGAGGAGAAGGGAGAGCGCACTGGGGCCTTTTCAAGGGGGCACCGGGCCAGCTGCAGCCCGGCGCGCCCGTCACTGAGAAGCAGCCCCGGCGAAAAGCCGGGCACGCAGCCCGCCAATGATAGGCGGGCGAAGCGCACTCAGGTGTGCTTCCTGCTCATGGGGGTGTTCGTGCGCTTGCATTGGCCGCAGCTGCCTCATTTTGCAGTGATGGCAGTATGGATGGCTATGGAGGTATTCAGATTTCTTGGTGAGGTCGTCGCCTGCTGGGCATTCCACGCTGAAGCGCCCCGCAGAGCCATGGCACGCGCGTTGTGGGCCGTGCGCGCAACGCCACTCGAGCCGTGGGCACATCCACAGGCGCCTCTGCGGGTGCTGTTGGAGCTGGACAGGCACCTACTGCTGTTGACCAAGGGTGCTCTTGAGGTAGCTGGGCTCCATCACGCTCGGCGTGGGCTGTGGTACGTGCCGTTGATACGGTTCTGCCTCGCCATGCTCGCCATGCACTTCACACACATGGTCGGCACTCTGGGGTGCGTCTTGACGGTTGGCGCCCACATTGTCCACCATGGGTTGCCATGCTCCAGCTCAATTCAGGAGGGTGGCACATTCGCCGCGCTGGAGGCTCAGGTGGGTCGCGCGCTGGCAGTCGCCCAGCGGATCTTGGCCGCAGGGCCGGCTACGCTGGCCGCTGTTCCGCGGCGCATGCAGAAGCCGCGCTTTGCCGCTCGACTGCAGCGCCTGCAAGTCACGGCCGCTTGCTACCAGGTGGCGCGCTGTGTCTATGTGATATCAGTCTTGGCGTTGGTGGCCTACGTGTCTGCGGGGGGAGGCCTGGGCCGTATGCAAGGGGGGTGGAAGATGTTGACTTGCATACTGACCCTTCACCCTCCAGTTAATCCAGTGGGTACCAGCAGAATTTTGAAACTTTTGCTGCTGCTAGCGGTGGCTGCTTGGGTGGCTGCTGTGGCCCCTGGGGAGTTTCAGGGCGTGCTGACGATGGGATCGTGCTCGAGCTCGCCGACCAGATCTGCCAGGACCGCCTGGGAAGACCAGAGGTCTTCGCGCCAATGGGACACCGGATGGGAGGCTATGGTGGCAGAGCAGGACGAGGTGCTTCCGCACACGGTGCTGGACACGTTACAGCCAGGGGGCACGACCAGGGTCACCAAGGACGAGGCCGCGTGGCTGGACACCGAGCTCAATGCCACCTTTGGAGGACATCCCGAGTTCACCGAGGAGAATTGGGAGGAGATGCGCAACGTGGTAAGGAGGTGCAGCTACTGCTTCGCCAACAAGCCGCAGGACATCAAAGGCTACCATGGGGGCGCGACACATGCGACCTTCGCCATCCCTTTCAAGGACGAGACTAAGGTAGCTTACCAACGACCGAGGAAGTACAGCCCGGGAGAGCAGGAGATCATCGACCTGCACTGCAAGGAACTGCTGGAATATGGCTTCATCGAGCCGGCTTCGCAGCACTGCAGACACGCCAGCAACGTGGTGGTCGCGGGGAAGAAGGATCACGACACTGGACAGTGGACCTCGACGAGGTTCTGCGTCGACCTCCGGAACACGAACCGGTTGTCGCTGAAGGATAACACGTTACCACATCGTCCAGAAGAGCTCTACCAGCGCGTGGCCAAGGCCAAGTTCAAGACTACCCTGGACGCGACCAAGGCGTTCCACCAGATTCCCATGACCACTGAGGAGGACAGGGACAAGACAGCGTTCTGGTGGGGCAACCAGCTTTATCGCTACACATCCATGCCGTTTGGAGCAGCTGGAGCAACCGCAGCCTTCATCAGGATCATGGACTACGAGCTACGTCACCTGCAACACTGCACGGTGGCGTACGTCGATGACGTGTGCATATACTCAGACACCGCTGAGCAGCACATCAAGGATGTGGAAGCCGTGCTTCGCACTTTGGGGGATGCAGGGATACGTCTGCATTCGGGCAAGTCGACCTTCGGGTCAGCCACGGTGGACTTCTTGGGCTACCGCATCGGCTATAACACCATTGGCGCGCAGGACATCAAGTGCAAGGCCATCCAAGAGCTGCCCAAGCCCGAGGATAAAACTGGAGTACGCTCCATCCTTGGACTCATGAACTATTACAAAGGTCTGGTGGGGGAACCCATGGGACCCAACTACTCAGAGATGGCACGACCATTGAACGACTTGCTCAGAAAGGAAGTGTTGGATGTCAAGGAAGCTTGGGGGAAGGATCAGGACCAGGCATTGCAAGCATTGAAGGATGCCCTGTGTTCGGGGAGATGTTTGAAGCCCATTGATTACAGCAAGCCCATCTTCCTCTACACAGACTGGAGCAACCATGGCATTGGCGCAGTGCTGGGACAGAAGGACGAGAATGGCGTAGAGCACATCTGTGTGGTCATCAGCCGCTCGCTGTCGAAAACCGAGAGACAGTACGCGAGCTTCCAGGGTGAGATGCTGGCGGTGGTGTGGGCCGTCCGCACATTACGACAGTACCTGCACGGGATCCACTTCACGCTGATCACCGACCATTCGCCGCTCACAACACTCATGGAGAAGGGGGACCTACAAGGTCAACACCTACGCTGGGCCATCAGCCTCCAGGAGTTTGAGTTCACGGTCCAGTACCGACCAGGTCCGAAGAATGAGAACGCGGATGTGCCATCCAGGTACCCACTGCCCAGCACCGCAGACGAGACTGGTGCCCGCTTGGATCGTGAAGGGGACCGAGCCAGGGAAGCGGGGCGTGCCGAGAGGCCAACGCGCTGCTTCACAGACGCCATTTGCTTGGAAGTGACCAGGGAGCCACCACTTGGCCCCGAAGTAAGCCCAGAAGCTCAGGTGGCCAACTACTGCGAGAACATGGTCAGGGAGCAGCTGGGGACCAGTGCAGTCCATCGACTGTTTGATGTGCACTACCAAGAAGAGCTGGAGTGTAACAAGGGGGTCATGTTTGACACTGACCACCCGGAAGTGGCCAGGTGCTCGGGCAGGTTGACTCGGGTCGCCTGGGATGCCCTCAGCCAGGTACGGCCGATCAGGGGTATGCATTCCGGAGGCTCACCAGCGATATACGGCGACGAGACCATGGAGGGTGGTAAGCTCAAAGTGCCGAAGAAGATCGACACGAGAGTGATTGACAAGAGCTTCTTCCGGGAAGCCAGAGAAGAGGGCGTGGTCTGCTATGAGCCGTGTGGGGGCCTGTGTGCTGGACTAGAGATGCTCTTGCGCTGCGGAGTTAAGGTTAACAAGTACCTCTACCAGGACATCTCGAAGTCCAGCCAGACGGTAGCCAGGGCCAGGTGCATGGCGCTCAGTCGCCGTCATCCTGACTTGTTCCGTGCCGAGGCAGCCCACTTGGAGCAACTGCCCAGCAACATCGAAGACACCAGCCTCATTGACCTTGTACATGCAGGGGCATTGAGTGGAGAGCAGTGGGTCATGGTGTGTGGATATCCATGCCAGGACCTGTCACCAGCTGGCAAGCTGGCTGGTCTGGAGGGCAGGCACAGCAGACTGTTCTACCAGGCAGTGCGAGTCCTCTCCACGCTGCAACAGCTGCAGCCTCAGAGACCGCCAGCATATGTGCTGGAGAACGTTTCTCCGCTGTCACACAGGGAGAACTCGAAGATCAGGAAAGAGGTGTTCCCCATCATCAACAGCGTGGTGGGCCAGCCGGTGTCCTTTGACGCGGCGCGCGCGGGATCATACGCGCATCGTCTACGAGCATATTGGAGCAATCTGTTCCAGAATCAGCAGTTCAATCTGGTGATGGAGCGGGTGGACAGACCACCAGACAGATACGTGCGCGATATTCTGCAGCGAGGCTGGGAGCCGCGCAGGGTCGTCACAGGAGACAGGAAGCCTCACTACACCGCCAACGTTGTAGGGGAGCCTATGAGAGTATTGCCAACCATCTTGGCGACACAAAACTCTCGTGCTTTTCGCGCGCCTCGCGCAGGCACAGTGGTGAGGAAGGGAGATGATGATGAAGTGGGGGAGACCAGAGAGGTTAACCTGGACGAGAAGGCAGTGGCCATGGGGTACAGCGCAGGTGAGCTGCGCGCGGCGCATGGCATGAAAGACGAAGAATTGGCAGGAGTGCTTGGCCTTGCTATGGACCGAAGAGCAATGGAGCTATTGTATGCGGTTGCCGAGGTCAGCACGACCAAACTGCCGAAGAGTGAGGAGAGTGAGGAGGAGGAACATGGCACGCTAGTTGCCATCCCCATCGCGAAAGCCACCAAGGTGGCTGCCACCTCCGAGGGCACGGCTGAGCCGGTGCGAGCCCAACTAGCAGAGTGGATCACCAGTTCCAGCGGCTACACCCAGCAAATCGCGCGACGCCTCAGCCATCAGGACTGGGAAGAACGACTGCAACGCATGTGCAGCCAAGGACAGAAAGGTACACAGGGGCTAGGCACCGCCGACGCTGTTCCACGCCGCAGGCAGTGGAAGATGGCCTCCATGAAGCTCGCGGGCTACGAGGCACGTCACCGGCAGGCCTTTTCAAGACCTGGAGGCAAGCCAGCAGAGACGAGCTCAGCCCCAGAGTGGGCACCAGTGACAAAGGAGAAAGAGATGAGGCTGCCTAAGCTGCCCGACACTACGAGAATGGTTGCCATGCTAGCCAGCGTAACCAACCAGGAGTCATTCCGAGAAAGATACCCCGATATACACGAGGACGAGCTATGCCTCGCGTGGATCAAGACAGGAGGAAGAGTGGAGGTGCCCAAGGAGGAATATCACAGGGTAAGGAAGAGGGCAGCGCGTCACCGTTGGGACGAGCTCATGGGCGAGTTATACATGGTCACTGTCAGTGGTAAGGAGCTGCTGGTGCCCAAGCCCTGTGACAGGATTCAGTTGGTGCGTGAGTACCATGAGAGGACTGGCCATTGGGGCATCAGGCGGACATTGAACCTGTTGTGGCAACGCCATTACTGGGCAGGCATCAAACAGGATGTGCAAGCAGTGGTCACTCAGTGCCAGACTTGCCAGAGGGTGAAGACGCACTATGCACGGGAGGAGGCGAATCTCACGCCGCTGGAGATCAAGTCCTTCATGTATCGCTGGTCCCTGGATTTAGCGTGGCCCACGAAACGCATCACGAAGGCTGGGAACCAACGCGTCTTGGTCATGATTGAGCACTACACGCGATTCGTCGTGTGCGTTCCAATCCCCGACAAGGAGGCCGCCACCATCGCCAACGCATTTCGCTATCATGTCCTATCCGTGTTTGGGGCGCCTGCAGAATGTTTGGTGGATGGGGGCACAGAGTTTGAAGGTGAGTTCTCTGCTCTATGCGAGCAGTGTCTCATTGACCGGAGAGTGACTTCACCGAGTTCCCCAGAGAGCAATGGCTTAACTGAACGGGTGGTACGCACCCTCAAGTTTTGCTTCAAGAAGATGGCCCTCGACAAGGGCCTGGACTTCGAGTGGGATGAGATGCTCTGGTCACTCGTACTCAGCTACAACGCAGCTAGGCAGCAGTCCACTGGAGTGGCGCCATTCACCTTGCTGTTCGCTCAGGAAGCCACGGTGCCACCGGATCTTCGTGCTCGACCCGAGTTGGACTTTGGGAAGCAGGAGGAGAAGACACTGGCTGATGATCTGTTACAGCGAGCCGCCATCGTGAAGAGGCTCATGGTACATGCAGGGTGCAACCTGGAGATCGCTCAGCACCGCGACACTTTACGGTACGAGCACAGGAGGAGTGGCAGTTACGAGCCGAAGCCGCACCAGTTCAAGGCAGGCGATTTCGTATATATACGACAACAACCGCGCTCTGGCATGGAGGTGGCCACCAAGTCAGCCATCCTGAAGATAGTCAAGGTGCAAAGAGATGGAGTGGTAGTGTTGGAGGACAGCACGAAGCTGCGGGAGAAGAGCACAGTGCAAAACATTGCGCCATGTCACTTACAAGTGAAAGACCAGTACGACTGTAGTGCAGCCATTCCCAGCAAGCATCTCGCATGTGAGGTGTGTATGCGGACAGATGGGGAGGCAGCCATGTTGCTGTGTGACACCTGTAACCGTGGTTATCACACGTGGTGTCTGAATCCGGCGCTGGATGGAGTACCTGAAGGGGACTGGCAATGTCCCAAGTGCTTAGGTGGGACTGGGGTGGCAGCTGCCGCCGAGGTGAGCGCGTCAATCGTTGACAAGATGGCGGCCATGGAGCTGCAGTTGAGAGAGAAGCTGGGATCAGATGTGGTATTGTTGCCTGCAGACGTGGGTCCGCATCGTGCAGTGAGGCCGGGACGTGAAGACCCATGGCAGGCGCTGACCTCGCGGCAGATGCTCAGAAAAGAAGGGAGCATGGGGGATCTTCCTGACAGAGTGGCCTGGGGAAACCAGGGGGAGCTCAGCAGAGTGATCACAGAAGTGATGCCAGGATTCTGGCATGAGGGCCATCGCACCATCTTGAGCAGGAAGTGTGCAGAGCAGCACGCTCGCGCGAGAAGTCTCCGCAAGACGTCCACGGTGCAGGCCATGAGCCCCGAGGAAGTGCAGAAGAGAGGAGATGTCACACAACTGAGCAGAGCTCAGGTGAAGATTGCCAGTCAACTGGATTGGGGCTTGGAGTTGGTGATGACAGTTCCTCAGGAGGTCAGACGTTTGGCGCACGAGGTGACTTGGGAGAAGGTCACACAGGTATGGGATCCTTGGGCTGGCACAGGTGTCATTGGCAGGGTTATGTCACTGGAGTGGCCTCATCTGAAGGTTATGAATAATGATTGGAATCCGCAGTTGAAGTGGCACGAAGCCCTTAATGCTTTACAACCGGGCAATTATCGAGCCTGGAAGGAGAAGTATGGGGTGTGTGACGCAGTGGTAACTTCACCCTGGTTCGCAGTGCTGGATATTGCGTTGCCGTTGGCAGTACTGGCCAGCCGAGTGGTGGCTTGTATTCATGTGCCATCGCACTACATGACAGATATGACAGAAAGCAGGGCACAATACTTTCGTAAGCTGTGTCACGCTGGACGTTTACATGTGATTGGACATTTAGAGCATGGACCTATTGGCAGAAGATGCATGTGGGTCATGGTGTTTCGCAACCCTTTGACAAGAGCCAGGATGTTGCGAGGAGGAGAGGCTTCTGGAGTGGGTATGTTTACCTTCAGCATGGGCAAGTTCGCAATGGATGGCGTTACGACAGAAGATGCTGAGCAAGCTCTTGTCTAATGTCTGTGCTACCAGTGGCAGCTACAGATGGGGGATGTTGAGAAAAAGAGCTTGCACAAGTGGTGAGAAGAGATAAAGAGATATCAAAAATTTTGAGATTTTGTATAGTTACAGTAGCAAGATAACTGTGCAGTCATATAAGGAAACATATGTCGAGCTAGTGTTGTATAGGCACTGACAATAAGTAAGACTGTCTAGTAGTAGGGCTAGAGGGTTGTGCTTTGTGTGGACGCTTCGTGCATAAGTTCGCGACAGCTGTCACAAACCACGGCTTATCGTGTACCTCAGCCGGGTTGTGACACTTGCTGTAGCAGTCTCTGTGACGAACGTATGACACGCGCAGTACGATACGCGCGAGGAGTTATGACAGTGACGAGATACGGAAATACGGATGGGTGTTACACTTGTTTGGAGATAGCGAGAATAAGAGGGGCGGCGAAGCAGGGTGAGCCAGACGCTCATTTTTGTTTTGCCTTCGTAACAGTGATTCCGAGAATAGCCAGGACTCGCTTAAGACCGCGAAAACAGCAGTGTTATGAAATAATTAGTGAGATACAGTATTCTTCTACTTGTAAAGATATACATTTGTGGACTTGTCCTTGTGCGACTGCGTCAGAACTGTAATTAACAGTCTTTTTCATGTTGAGAAAAAGAGCTTGCACAAGTGGTGAGAAGAGATAAAGAGATATCAAAAAATTTGAGATTTTGTATAGTTACAGTAGCAAGATAACTGTGCAGTCATATAAGGAAACATATGTCGAGCTAGTGTTGTATAGGCGCTGACAATAAGTAAGACTGTCTAGTAGTAGGGCTAGAGGGTTGTGCTTTGTGTGGACGCTTCGTGCATAAGTTCGCGACAAAACGACATCGAAGAATCCAGGCGGGTATTGTCTGTAGTCCCATTGCAGGATGTCACACACATGAGTGGGTTGCCAGATATGCCCGGAGTCGAGGGTCACTACTGAAGCGGAGGGGAAGCAATTTAGGAATTCCCTCTCTACTGAGCCAGTACCGCTGAAAAGTACGAGAATCCTGGGCGTGCGGGTTGTTTTTGCCTGTATTGCCAGCAGCTCTGTCACCAGTGCCAACGACCCATCTTCCACACGCTCTTGGCGTTCCCACGGCAGGGGGATATCATCTTCCATCTGTTCGAGCTGGTCCAGTTCATCGCAGGGATTAGTGATGAGGTGGGCCAGTGTCATTCCGGCTTGAGCGGAATGACGGCCACGCTGCTCGCGTCGCCGAGTGGCTTCGTCGCGGACTTGCGCTTCCATGTGCAGTCTCGCTTGCTCGAATTCACGAAGTTGTTGAAGTGGACTTCCGCGTTCAAGTTTGTCACGCGTCCTCCATTGGTCGTGAGCTTTGGAGTAGCCAGTCCAGCGAACCTTCCACTCTTCCACCTCCTTTCCTCGAACAGACCGCACTCGACGTGCAAGAATGCGCTCAACGTGTGCTTCCTTCTGACCGTCCACTACCACCTCTTCAGGTACTGCTAGGTGATCGCGTGCGGCAAAAGCATCTTGACCGCTGGTGTACGGTTTGAGGCGATGTTGAGCGAACACGTCGTGAATCCGCCAGTGAGGAGGGAGGCGTAGGCGGTAGGCTACTGGAGCTCCTCTGTCGGCCTCTGGCATGGCCATCTGTACATCGCTGAAGAAGCGTTCGGTCACCGGAACTGGTCCATGCCAGCGCTTGGTCAGTTTCCTCCCAAGAAAATCCGTAGAGCACCACCCCGTCAATAGTCCCTCGCAAACCGCGAGTTCAAAGCTTGAGCGAAGAATCTAAATCTGAGTGAGCCACAAGGCGTGGACACACTCTCTCGAAATATATGATGAAAATAATAAAATTCTACGCTAAAATACACAACACGCAAGCGTGAAGTGGTCCCATAACCTGCTAGAAACTCAGCAGTGCACGAGGGGGAACGCTGCCGACGGTGAAACAACGAACTCAGATAAACTCAGATAATAGACATATATACTGAGTTTGTCACACAAGCTGATCACCGAAGATGACACACTGAATATGACACCTGACTGTACGAACTAGTCAGTGTAGGAGTCTACACCTAGGCTTCTTCTCTTCTTTACGGTTTCGGACTTATACTATTCTACACTTATTAAACGACCGCACGAGGTATGCTTACGATTGGTCAACTACAAGACTTCGGTTTCGTAAATCTATATAGTTATGCTTTTGCTATCAGTGCATGCTTTCAATACACAATATACAGCAGTTACGGCTCTTTACTTTTATGTCTTACTTTTCAGTTCAGTTCATCTCTCCGAAACGGGTTACTCTTAGAGTTCTTATACATTCAGGAACTCTTTCCATAACTCAACTGTACTGAGTACTCCGTACAACAGTCTAGGCACCTCACATCAACATCATTCTGATCGGTCATACTGTACTCCGTACTGAGTACTCCTGCGTTTTATACTTAGCCGTTTTTCTTGCTCTTGTGCTTGCCTCCTAGCACAACTCCCCCCCCCTTAGGGAAGGTCACGTCCACGCTGACCACGTCGGACCAGTAAAGTTTTTATACAGATCTTCTACTGTTGCTCTGAATGATTATACAGGTCTCAGCCGCCTGTTGTCTGGGTTGACATTACACTTCCCAAGACACACCGCAATAAGGAGATCGACCTCTTAAGCACAAGGGTCGGCCTCTCACCGGTCTGCCATCTGCACTACCAGGCTCCCCCAAGGCTCAAGGTTTCACATCCATTACCACGCTCAAGGTTTTAAACCTCCCAACACGGCACACTTACAGGGGATGACAATAGGTTTGCCAATTACCTGACAGTTCTCGGGATGCCGGCCCGGAGGAAAGGTTTTAAACCTTCACCGCCTCCTCGGAGTGCTAGAGCTTTTACCCAGATCTCCAACTGCTGCCCGGTCGTGCCAGGTCCGGAGCCAATGCTCTCGTGAAATGGATTATACAGATTTCCACCTGTTGCCTGGTCGCGCCGAGGCTAGAGCCACTGCTCACTTGGATAGATTACCCAGGTTCTCACCTGCCGCTTGGTCATACCAAGACTCAGAGCCACTGCTCAAATGGATTATACAGATTTCCACCTGTTGCCTGGCTGTGCCGAGGCTAGAGCCACTGCTCTCTCGGATGGATTACCCAGGTTCTCACCTGCCGCCTGGTCTCGCCAAGGCTGGAGCCACCGCTCTTCCCGACGCTCCCCCACGCCCTCAATCGCTAAGACCACTCGCGTCAGATTCCCATCCGCCCTCTGGTATGATCGTCACCTCCGCTCGCACTCCCGCTAACGCTATCGGTTCTGGCTCAAACTCGGGCGGGTCACTCTCAACAACAGCTGACTGGACTAAAACGCTCATCTCGCTCAGATCCTCCCTGACAAGCAGTTCAGACAGGAACGCATGCACCTCTTCATGTAGGGTCAGGTTGTGGAAAAGCTGTTTTAACAGTGCTGACGGAATCCCATACAAATTCTCTCGCGCTCCCATGCCCTTCGCGAACACACCTCCGGCTCTCATCGCGCGCCCTCCTTGCGCTACTTTCTCGTGCCTACCGTGCTGCCGGAAGAACTCGCAAGGCGTATCGGAATCGCATACTCGCAAGGGTGTGCGCAACGGAACGTTGGTCCAGATGTGCGTGGGCTTCCTGTATGCGGTCCCGTATTTGCAGTACGTGACGAGGTGCGGAGCTGGTAGATTGCTCATGCAGCGACGCGTGTGCAACCCGTGGGGCTCTCTTCCCCTCGGGTTCTCAATGAAGTATGCTTTGGGCCTCAAGTACCGGATGATCTCCAATGTCCTACGAACTCGCCTGTCCGCAGCACGCAAATCTCGGATGCCTACCGTCTTCGCTTGGCTGTACTCTGTGCAAGGTGGGCTAGCCCAGACTACGTCGAAGTGTCCTGGTCTGAACTGTCGATAGTCCCATCGCATGATATCCTCGCAATGTGTGGGGCCCCACTTGGGCTGAATGTCTACAGCAACTACTTCGCTGTTGGGAAATTGCTTAGTGAACTGCCTCTCGACTGACCCGGTCCCACAAAACAATACAAGAATCTTAGACTGGCCGACTGGCTCCTTCTCAAGTGCTGCGGCTCCGTTGAGTGGCGGCAGGGTGCTCTGAGCAGATACTCTCGCGAAAGTTCCTACTTCCTCATCAAACCTCTCCTCTGGCACCCATGGCATTGCTCCGTCTACCTTGAGCTCCTCCGATAGCGTGGTCCATACCGCTTCTGCGGACTCGTCGCGTCTCTTACGGACCCTAAGCTTCTCTCGCTCCACTCTCTTAGCCTCGATCCTCTCAAACTCCAACAACGCTCG